>OY856409.1:1280733414-1280818414 GCA_963693085.1 Alisma plantago-aquatica
GTCGGCTACATTGATTCTTTATTTCCATTCAGCTCTATCATGGGCCATATTCTGGTTGAGATGTAGAGATTCAAAATCTCTCTTTATAAGCTCATCCCATGTAAATTTAGGTCTTCCTCTTCTTTTAGTTATTGTGCTTGACTCTATAGCATTGTTTCGTATAGGCACATTAGTCGATCTGCGTTGCACATGTCCGTACCAGCTGAGTCGGCCCTTGCACAACTTGTGCTCAACGCTCGTCACTCCCACTTTATTCCTGATATAAACATTTCTCAAGCGATATTTTCTTGTCTTCCAACACATCCATCTCAGCATACACATTTCAGTCACGTTCATCTTGTTGAGAGTTTGTTTCTTCACACATATCTATCTTATATGTACCTATCTTAATTTTATATAATTACAAAATATGAAAAAATACTAAAACTTTATAGGTATGACATATGCCCCTTAGATTACATGTGTACCTAAATTTGACAATTCATAGATCGTCCAATGTGCATGCATGCATATTTCTTAATCAATAATAAGTTGTAGAAATGGCAGAACTTGTAATATAATATACAATTATATCTCATGATCTATATAAGATATGATTGTAATTTAGACATAATTTATGCTGTATTAGTTAGCAGACTCGGTAAACCCGTCCTAAACACCTATATATATCTTTTAAGAATCATAAAACATGATAAACAATGTCTACCTAAATTGATTACGTTTTAAGAATAAATAGTTTGCTCCAACTGGCGCAGACTTGACAAAGTAGGCTAGAAATGAAACAAGCCCTCACCCAACCTGGCTCTAAAGAGTTTATTGGTCCAAAACTGGACCTGAAGAAGTGTGAATAAGCGGAGACTGGTTTAATGGTCATTAGTCGGCCGCTTGCTCAGCACCCCGTGTCTGTCAGTGGTCAGTCATTTCGGAAGGCCGCGGCCCAGGTGCAAACAAGTGCGGAAAAAACGGGCGGGGTGGAACTTGCAGGACGCCGCCGTCATGCGAAGGCGCGTGCTCCTTCTCCTGAAGCCCCTCGACGTCTATCCGCCGAGGGTCCGTTCAACCGCCTCCTCCTCCTCCCCATCTTCATCTGCTACGTGCGACTCTGTTTATCGACGTCGTACTGTCAATTTCAAGGTTAGGTGATACCCTCTGCTCTCAGCCGCCCTCGTCGCTCGCTTGCCTTGGTTTCTGACGCCCAGAAGGAACTATGGAGTAAAATGAGCTGGATTCTAGGTTACAACAGGGCACACACAGATGACATAGAGCCTGTACCTTTTCTATTCATCTCCTCGACTTGAGGAAAAATTCAGGCCACAGAGCACATTATAACTTTTCTGCCTTTTCTTTTTCTTTTCTAAATTAGGCTTCCATTGGTTCCTTGTAATTTAAAATTCCTGGGGAAATCGTTTTCCAGGAATTTTAGTTCAGTTTCTGAAAATTGAGTTCAAATGATTGGTTTTAAATTTGTTTTTTTTTCTTCCATGTTATTGGTAGAACACATGGAAATCCTAAGCAATAAACAATTCATAACACATTTTACTACAATCCTCTCATTATAACAACCAAATTATACAAAAATGTCCTGACACCTCATCATATTAAATAATCTGAGAAGTGAAAAAAAAAAATCTGAGAAGTGTCAGTCTCCTCGTTATTCAATCTTGAAGGAAGCTATGCTTGGTTCCTAGATAAACTTGGTTCATTATTGTAGCCATAGTTTAATCATGAAGTGTATCTCATTCGCTAGGTAAGAGAGATTTTTGTTTGTCTCTTGATTAAGCTAAAATGATCAATCACAATCAAAATTAGTTGTGGATCTTCATCGGAGTCAATATGATTAATAATCTATATTCGGAACTAAAAAATAATTAAAATAAGTTCAAAAGGATAATTCTATGCAGTATATGATCGAATGTAATATGATATATGATCAAATATAAAAGCTAACATACACCAAATATCTGTTGAGATGCAAAGAGTATGTGAAACTCTATTGTCAATGCTGAATTACACATGCAACGTCCGAAGTGAAACTATTAGAATTTAGAACCAATATCTGATGAACGACAATAAAAATATGAGAAGTTTGTGATATGAAATCAAATGTAGTCAATCAAACACTAAAAGTATAATAATTAAGCATAACTATTAGAGAACAATATGAATCAAAGTTCAATATCATCTTTTGCAGTATGTTAATATATATTAGATGACAAATGGAAATAAACAACACCACAAAAAAAATTCTGCAGTATTAACGAAATAAACACGTACCTTTTAACCAATTGAAAACCTTACCGTGTAAATGCAACATACCACTCAATATGGTAAGAAAAACTCCACGATGGATTTTGTCGCGCGATACTTTCTGCTACAAATAAGAATCCGATGACGACAAACATCTTCTGAGCCTCTGAGGGGCGAGTGCTTTCTAACAGTAGAAAACGAATTCCACAAGTGAACAAGCACAATAGAAACTACGAGCAATTTGGTTTTGTTGGATTGACCCAATGAATGTGAGGTACTCTGCCGCCGCCGTAAGATGTTAAACACAAGTATTGAGAGACGTAAAAAACAGTCAGTGAGTGAGTGAGCGAGTGCCGACACAGAACCGAATTTTCTTTTCCCTTTATTTTCTTAGCAAGTCAGAAAGTGAACCCTATTTAGAGTTATGGAAGTCCGGAAAATTCCTAGGAACTTAGTTTCCAGTATTACGGAATACCAATCACTAAAAACTTGCCCTGGAATTTGAGTTACTAATATTTAAGTCCACTTATAGTGAACCAATTAGAGCCTTATAGAAACTCCATTTGTTTTTTCTCTTCCATTTCTTACTTCCATTCTCCTTATCTGCTTGTCTACTTCCCAACTCTAGGGATATCTTCCTTGAGTTATTTTGCACATTCCTCTGCTTTTGTTGCACTTTACCCTTCTAACTATATTTGCATTATGTTATTGTGTTTGTTAGGCTTTTTTTTTCTTTCTCAAATGTTGGTCCAATTTTGTATTTCTGGTCAGTAGGAACATTGCTGTAAGTGCGAACGAACAGAACCCATAAAATAGAATAATCATTAGGCACGACTGTGGATCCAAATGCTCGTACCACAAAAATTTCTGTCTGTATAGTTGAACACAAAATGTGTAATGTCTTGGACGGGATATACGGAGAAAACTATACTAGAGTATATCATGGCCACTCTATAATCTAACACCCCCCCAACAAAACAGTCATTAACAACCCATTTTACCAATTTCTTGATGATGTAAAAGCTTAGTTCTGTTGGTACCATTTTTCTTGGAAAAGAAGGATCCATGTATCCAAACCAAACATGGTTGGGATTGAGGCTTATCAATGAACCTAAGGAATGTAAGTCATCTGAATTCTCAAATCAAACTTGGATTCCTTTTGCTCCCTGTCTGAACCTGGGTCAACCCAATCTATCTTCAGAGTGACAACTATCTTCATCTTTGTCGTTTCAAGATGCTATCTGAGAAAACGACTTTGCTTGCACTCGCAAAGCAGACAGCAACAACCACTTGTGATTCCATAGTCTATAACCCTCTAAATAAGAGGCAGTGTGCCGTCTGCTTTCAAGCAGCCTGCTTGCCTGCTTTTGAGCAATCTTCTATAATAATAATAATAATAACCCTCTAAATAAACAACAGTGTGGTGGCTGCTTTCACCTCGACTGCTTTGTCGACAGTAACGTGCACCTCTCATGGACTCTTTCTTGAAGGACAGGTGTCGCTGGATGGACAGACGGTGTCTGGTGGAGAAGGTAAAAACAGTGTCATGTTACCCGCCTGTGTGGTAGAGTCGGACCACGTGCGGGTGGGTTTGCGAGTGGCTGCGTCACATGACTCATGCTGTTATTTCTTTTCTTAATCTATAATAATAACCCTCTAAATAAACAACAGTGTGGTGGCTGCTTTCACTCCTGCCTGCTCGACTGCTTTGTTTTGTTTTGAAGCATTAGTATTTAAGTATCCAAACGTCAATTGGATAAATTTTACAAAAAGGTTTGTTGTGTGTATGTGTATCAGTGTACAATTGGATAAGCATGAGAATAACTCAATAGTGTGGTCGCTGCTTTCACTCCTGTGTGCTCGGCTGCTTTGTTTTGAAGCGTCGGTATTTAAGTATCCAAATCGTCAATTGGCTAAACTTTACAAAAACGGTCTGCTGTGTGTATGTGTATCAGTGTACAATTGGATTAGTATGGGAATAACTCATATGGGTAAGCAAGCAAATAATAAAACAACTCCTTTTGTTTAGAGTGGACGGTCACTTGCACGTCGTAGAACTCTTTAAGTGTGTGTTATCTTTCGTTCATTACTTTTTTGGTTGCTTTTTGTTTTGTCATGTCAAACAGGAGCCTCCAGGTTTTGGGTCTGTTTAAGCATCAATCCAGTTTATGTTTTCCAATCTATTAGTTTTGTGTTTTAGAAGTATGTTTGTATGATTATTAGTCCAAACTATATGTATCGTAGACTATATGTATCCTTACATACTGAAGGGAGTCCACTCCTGTCAATCGAGTTACTCTCTCTTGGTGATATGTATATAAATTATTGTGTATGGTAGTGTGATATTCATCTTGCGCCAATAAAAAAAATCGTAATCTATGACACGTGTTTATCTCTCTCAATAAACAAGAGGTGGTAGGTTGATTTCTGGCTGATGACATCTCGACATGACAGACAAGCTGGGTTTTAAAATTAGTTATGCGACGAACAAAGAGGGTGGAGTTATAATATAAGTGCCATACTTTTTGTCTGTGTGGTCATCGTTCCAGTTTATATCTGCGTTCTAGCAACCAGGTTGTGTGTTCATGGGTCTAATCATTTTGTGCATTCTAACAATTTGTTTTTGTGCTTATCAATATAAAGTGCATGTGTCGTTACACATCGTAGGTAGTTAACTTGATGTTAATTAATTTGTTCTCTCTTAATGTGATATGTATAATTACCGTGTGCCTATAACGAAGCAAGGTCTTCCAGCCAGTGTGCTAGCGACCAGGACGATTGACTATTTTTTTTAAAATTCATCATTATTCAAGTTCTAGGAGTTTTATGCTTAGTCCATGTATCTGCATTATTACATACTTCATTAGTATGTGTGTGAGTTCTATTTGCATATTTTAGCGGCACATATACATGTTTTATATAGCATTGTTGGTTGTAGGGAGGGAAGCAACAATTGGTTATATATTAGTTGTCAATAGACATGCTAAAAATGAGAGTATGTGTAACTTTAGTAACGACAAACTACATGCTAGAGTGAGTCAGTTGGTAAATAATCAAATTGTCATATTTTGCTGAGTTGTGAGTATTAGTTACATAATTTCTTAGAGCAGAGTAAACTTTGATTATCACACATACATGATAGAGGTAGTTGGTCGGACAGTCAATCGAGTTCTTCTCTTTTAGTATATTATATTTATGTTATATTGAGATATATATATAATTTTCTAGAGCATTAATAATATTGATAATCAAATATATCAAGTTATTCTATTTTAGTGAGTTGTAAGTATTAGTTACGTAATTTTTTATCGTAGAGACAGTTTTGATAATCACAGATACATGTTGGAGGGAGTCAGTCGGGTAGCTAATCGAGTTCTTCTCTTTTAGTGTATAATATTTTAAGTTGTTATTAGTGTTATATACATTATTTTCTAGAGTATAAATGATTCCAATAATCAAATGAATTGAGTTATTCTTTTTTGGTGAGCTGTGAGTATTAGTTATATATTTTGTGGAGCATATGCAATTTTGGTAATCACACATACACATTGGAGGGAGTCAACCAAATAGTTAATTATGTTCTTTTCTTTTAGTGTGTTATATTTAAATTATTATGAGTAAAATATCTATAAGTTTTAGAGCATAATAAATGTTAGTAACCCCATCAATCAAGTTATTCTCTTTCAGCGAGTCATGAGTATTAGCTACATAGCATAGACAATTTTAATAACGACACATACAATCAGAAAAAATCTTCCGAACAATTTATCAAGTTCTTCTCTATTAGTGTGAGTACTATATATTAATTTTCTAGAACATAAGTAACTCCAGTAATCGCAAGAATCGGATTATTCTCTTTAAGTGAGTTGTGAGTATATTAATTACACAAATTTTGGAACAAAGACAATTTTGATAACCACATATACATGTTGAAGGGAGTCACTCAGACAATTAATTGAGTTCTTCTTTTATGGTGTGTTAAATTTAAATTATATAATTTTATAGAGCACAAGTAATTCCATTATGTCTCACAAAATCAATTGAAATATTCTCTTTAAATAAATTTATTCAATATGTTATTTTACTGATTAATTCAATTATGTTACACGTGCTTAGCACGTGTCTTCCTACTAGTAGTTAGAGAAACCCCTACCTGTCTGATGTGTTTCTGGAGCTTACTCCAATTTAGAGTCATTATTGTAGTGTTGCCTGACTGCAATCATTATCTAATATATGCTTACACTGAATTTCCCCATGAGTAATTGTACTTGGAAGTGCATTCTTCTGGATTCTTAGTTCTCACTGTCGGGAAATCCCTTGGAAGCTGTATTCCAATCAACAAAGGAATCTATTTGCTTCCAACATGTATGACTCCAATTTAGAACATGTAGCATTGTAACACTTGATCTAGCCACACTTTCACCACATGTACTGAACATGCTGAACAATCACTTTGACCACATCATCATCTTCATAGTGCCTTTCACTTTGTTTCAGATGTTAATAACCACTATTAGTGCATGAGTAGGGCGCAGAACATACTAGGAAGCTATTGTGTTTTTTTTTCAAATGTTTCCCCCTCCTATTTATGAAGAGTTGAAATGTGAGATACACCGTTGAATCAAATTCACCGAGAGGCTAGATCGCACAAATCACAACAGAATCACTAATTCCCACTGAAATAAAAGTTAGACAATTATTTCAATGTGTGTTTAGAAAAAGAGAAGCACAATCTTATTTACATATATGCACGGTGGACAGAATGATCAATTCTGACTTTGTAAAGCCGGTGCTCCTGGGTCTGCGTGTAAGGCCGTCTGCCACTCTGTACCACGGCGGGACAGGCTCGTATTTTTGAAGGCTGACCCCTCAAATCGTTTGTTGCAACAAGCATGCCCTTGTTTCGTTCTCAGATTTTCTCCATGAAGTGAGAAGCGAGGACCGACGTTATTGGAATGTGCAAGAAGTTGATAGGTCCATTATTTGTAATCTTATGCTTTTTAAGCTTGATAGGCACTGAGTGGTTATTAGGTGGATGCAGAAGAAAACTAGGAATATTAAACAGAAAGTTGATTTTGGATACTGAAAGTATACTTCTTGTATGTGGTGGAATATGAACCTCGGTTCACAATTTTTTGGACAATACTTTCTGATGTTATGCTGTTTTATGGCATCATCCAACGTAGCCATTTGCATGTTCCAAAAACTGATAGCAACCACTATTTTGCTCAAAGCATGTATGTCTACATGGTCAGTACATCATTTCCACCCCCTGAAGGTCTGTCTGATTTAGAAGTATTTAATGAGCTGCATCTAACTTCTTTCATCAGTAGAAATGCCTTACAAAATTCTCCTAAACGTTCCCAATGAGAATTTCTATGTCGCAATGCATTTATCTGAATTCTTGCTCAGAAATCTTCGCAACTAGCAAAGGAATCCAGAAGAATTCCTGTTCCATGGTTACTTTACTATATAGTAGGAGTCCATTGATTTTGAATCACACCCTTCAGACACGTGGCTGGATGATATTTTACACATGAAACCTCTAAGTTCCTGATCTATACATTATATCATTTGCCATAATAGTTGGCGATGAAAAGTCATGGATTGATGACTGTAGTTGACCCTGCCAAAATATAATTTCGAAAGTTATGTGACATATGACATTCCTGTAAGAAAGACAAGATACAAGTCACATCCTACAAGGATGAACACATGCAATCCTGCCAGTAGATCAATCTTACTGATGAATACACACTCTGCACAACCAACACTGAAAGTATGCTTTTGAACAATTAAAGGATGATTGCATAGTTGACATAAGAGATATATCTACCTTAACTTAATGAGGTAGTTCCTTTCCTCTGCTTTTTCAAGAATGCTCTTTCCGAAGCATATTGTCCTGATATTAACAAATTTATACTTGCTGAAACTTCTATTGGATTATGGATGGCTTGTAGTCGATACTTCTAGTCATCAAATAGATTGCCATCCACCCATCTATACTATTTTTCGTTGTATCAACATCTATTATTCTCATTTCTCTTCTTCAAGGTGGCTACAGCTTGAGGGCGGCCTTTGTTATCTTATCTTTACATACTTAAGGTAAATGTGCTGAAATACTGTAAGGAAGCATAGCAATTGAAGAATTGGAGGATGCATGGTTCAACATTTGGGTGATAAAATCAACATAAAACATGTCCTTTATGGATGACCTCCTTGAGATTTAGTGAATCTCTCTGTTCTTTGGCAACCCAGATAGCAACATGTCATTTTTCTTTCTTAGAGCGTGATACTTTCCTTTCAATGCAGATTCTGAAGTATTTAGATGACAGGTGTAAGGTTCATAAGGAAACAATCAACTTATGTCAAGATGTTCTTCGAAGAAGACCAGTTGATTGGGAGCCTATTTTACGAAGTGATTTGTCTCAGCCAATCAATCATGTTGATCTTGTCATCTCAGTTGGTGGAGATGGAACCCTTTTACGTGCAAGTCATTTCATTGGTGATTCTACTCCAATTTTAGGAGTCAACTCTGACCCAACTCAAAAAGAGGAGGTGACTATTAAGTTAACCCTTGTCCCTTGCTAGCATGAAAAAATGTAACTGAATACTACAAATTTGTAGGTGGAAGAGTTCTGTGATGAGTACGATGCAACTAGGAGCACAGGCTATTTGTGTGCGGCAACTGCACGAAATTTCGAGCAAGTAAGCTTTGCTAATCAAATTTGGACCACTATTTTGATCTTTTAATACAATATGGTTACTGTCTAAAGCCTGAAAGGTATTTACTTGTGCTACCATAGCTGGAAATGCCTAGAAATACGGATGTGGAGCTGGATATTTTAATCTGCTTGCAATGAAAAGATTTTATTATCTTCTTCACAGGTTTTAGATGAAATTCTTGATGGCGACAGAGCTCCTTCAGCACTAGCAAGAATGTCTTTAAGATTGAATGATGCTGTGCTGTCAACATATGCACTGAACGATATTCTGGTTGCACATCCTTGCCCTGCATCCGTATCTCGCTTCTCCTTCCGGTAGGAAAACTCCATAACAGTGAAAGACTTGTCTTTCTGATTCCTGCGCCTTTGTGTCTTTGAAAATGATGTTATCTTGTCACTGTCGAGACGATAAAGGTCATTTTTGTATGTTTGTGTTTCAGAATCACAACAGATAGTCAGAGAATCACTTCACTTGTCAACTGCCGGTCCAGTGGCTTGAGAGTCTGCACTGCTGCTGGCTCAACTGCTGCCATGCAATCAGCAGGAGGATTCCCCATGCCGATTTTGAGCCGTGACCTCCAATACATGGTGAGGGAGCCCATTGCACCAAGGGTGGTAGATTCCCTGTTAATGCATGGCATCATGAAGCCAGGACAGTCTATGAAGGCTGCCTGGTATAGCAAAGAAGGTGTCATATACATAGACGGCTCGCATGTGTTTCATCAGATACAACATGGAGACGTGTTTGAGATATCGTCTAAAGCTCCAGTTCTGAGAGTCCATTTACCTCAGAGCCTTGTGGTTTAGGGTTCTTCTGGGTGATTTTGGGCAGCTTTATATTTTTTCTGGAGTGCAGCATATAAGTTACTATGAAACCAGTGCACTCTGTTGCCAGTATTCTGGGTTGCCTCACGAAATCTTCTTTAGGCTGAGATTGACCAAACTTATAGTGTTTTATTTAATTCTTCTGGAATACGTGATGTTAATAGCAGCTATAGTTTGGCCAGTCTAGATGTTTGCATGAGATATAAGCTAGGCTATGCTTCTCTGCGCCCAATGCTCATTTGTACTCTTTGATGATAGTTCAGTCTTAAGATTATTGATAAATTCAACCGTCTTTTACTTTATCTATTACTTCATTCTTCTTCTTGAGCATACTTTTAATTGGACAACGTCAATAAATCTTTTATCCAGTTGGGTGTTCACTATTGTTGAGTGGTTTCTTTTGGTGGGTTCTTAGGCGACCCTCGGATGATGCCCATTTTTACCTTATAACTCCGAGCTTGTTTTTCTGAGTTTTGTCTTAAAATTTGAAGATCCGATTCATATGTTAATGTGGAGAAACGTCTCAATTAGAGATGCCAGTGGTGTAGATATGACGTAGTTATTTCCAAAATCATAAATAAAAGTACTATGGGGACGCACATATCCCCATGACGTGTGATTCACGCGTGAATGAAGAGCGATTTGGGCGTGGGGTAGGGTGATTTTGGGATGAGGTGCATGGGGTAGGTAGTGGACGGTAGATTAAGAGCAGTAAGGTGAAAAAAGAGAGAAATTTATTTTGCTTATATCTTTCTTTATGTAATGATTTTTTTGACAAGAAAAAAAATGTTATATTGTTTTAAAAAATACAATCCAATAGAACTAATATCAACATATTCTTTTAGAAAAACATTACGTGGCATAAATTAATGTGCATATTATACTAAGAAATGAATAGACTACCACAATAGTAGGTGTGAAAAGGGAAGTAAAGGAGAAGAGGAAAGAAGTCAGGAGGGAAGTAAAATTAAGAGAGGAGGGAGGTGAGAAGTAATGTTTCTATTTCTATTAGTAATGCACCTATATTTCAATGTACTAAAATGTGAGTGCATTACTAGTAGAAATGGACACATTTTGCTTAAATATGGAAGCATTACCAATAGAAGTGGGTGCATTTCACATTTTATTGGAACACACCCACTGTACTAGTAATGAGCTCACATTTGAGTGGTGCACCTACTTATACTGACAATGCACTCACATTTGAGTGGAATGTACCCACTTCTACTAGAAGTGTATCCACACCTTAACAGATGCATTGCTAACAAAAGTGGACACATTGCACTCAAAAGTGGGCGTATTGCTAGTATAAATGGGGCATTCTACTCTAATGTGGGCGCATTACTAGTAAAAGTTGGTGCATTCCATATTTTAATGGAATGTACCCACTTTTACTAATAATGAGCCCACATTTGAATGGAATGTGCCCAATTATACTAACTGTGCACCCACATCTGAGTGCAATGCGCCCACTTCTCCTAGTAATTCACCCATATATTAATAGATACATTATTAGTAGAGATGGACACATTCCACTCAAAAGTGGATGCATTGCTAGTATAAGTGGATGCATTCCACTCAAATGTATGCACATTACTAGAAGTGGGTGCATTCTACATTTTAATGGTATGCACCTACTTTCACTAGTAGTGAGCCTACATTTGAGTGGAATGTGCTCACTTATACTAGCAATGTACCCACATTTGAGTGAAATGTACCCACTTCTACTAGCAATACATCCACATTTTGATGGATGCATTGCCAATAGAAATGGGCACATTCTACTCAAAAGTGGGCGCATTACTAGTATAAGTGGACACATTACTAGTAGAAGTGGATGCATTCAACATTTAATGGGATGTAGCGTACTTTTACTACCAATGAGCCCACATTTGAGTGCAATGCGTCCATTTATGCTAGCAATGCCCCCACATTTGAGTAATATGCACCCACTTCTACTAGCATGCACCCACATTTTAATGGATGCAGTGCTCGTAGAAGTTGTCACATTCTGCGCAAAAGTAGGTGCATTCTACTCAAATATAGGTGCATTACTAGTAGAAGTGGGGCATTCCATATTTTTTAATAGAATGCACCCACTCTTACTAGTAATGAACCCATACTTAATGGAATGTGCCCACTTCTACTACACCCACATTTAAGTGAAATGCACCCACATCTACTAGCAATGCAATCAAATTTTCATGGATGCCTTGCTAGTAGAAGTGGGTGCATTCTACTCAAATATGATCACATTCCTCTCAAATGTGGGTGAATTACTAGTGGAAATGGTTTCATTCCACATTTTACTAGTAGAAGTGAGCACATTCCACTTCTATCAGTAATGTTTCAACATTTTATTATTACCTTATTCCTCTCGCATATTCTCCCCTCTTCTCTTTTATTCTCTGGTTATTTCCCTCTTTAATTTTTTTCACTTCCAAAAACCATGCATTTGTATTTATATTTTTGTATTATTTTTCTCAAAAGTGTGTCTACACTAGTCTTTTTGTAATGTATTTTTTGTAAGGAACCTAACAATTATTATTTCGTCAGAAAATACATTATAGATTTAAGGTTAGAAGCAAAACAATGTATTTTTGTATTCTTACTATCCTTCTCTTTTATTTTTCCCAAAAAATGAGCCAAAGAAAAAAAATTAGATAAGAGGTGAGAGAGAATGGTGGGGTAGATTTACAGGAGGGGAACACGACATGGGTGGTTTGTAGGCACGTCAAACGCATGTTCTTCCCTTCACGCGTCTCCAAAAATTAACCCAATTAGTAACACACCATAGCCAGAAACCACATATCATGAATGTACAATATATATGATGGCTTTAGAAAAATGTGTGTCACTTAATAGGAAATTATTTTTATTTTTTTGGTGTTATTAATGAATAAAAATGTGTTATCGACATTCAAGCCTATCATATTGTCTTTCAGTTATTTATGAATTCACTTTATTCTAGAAGTTATTCTTGTAGATAACAATAAGAAGCACACAAATTTTGTTGGGTTATTCATAAATAACAATAGTTTAATCTGATAATGACAACATAGAACTCATCCATGTTTAGTTTCTTCTGAAGTCGATGTTCATTGTCAACAACTTTCACCGTTGCTAGAATTGGCATAAACCTCTTTCCCAAAAGTTTGGGATTGATCCCTAAGAGGTCGAGATAGGGTGGCATTACCAAAGTAGAGCGATGCAAAGCCATTTTCTAAAGTTTTATGAGGCATATATGGATATTTGATTAACACACAATTACACTTTCACTCTTAAAGCTCCATTCACACCTCTAAAATCCCTATCTCTATATAGCCATCCAAACTACTCTTATAGCAAAGGAAGTTGATTTAGGGCAAATACAATTTTAAGAAGATAGGACTACAACCCCACTTAGAGATTCTTGGAGCATATTGAAGAGACAAGTAAGTTAAGCTACTTTCTCATGTTTCTTCTCTAGTTTCAAATAGACATCATGTGGTCTAAAATTCATTTAAAAGAAGCATGCATGCATTAATGCTTCCCTTATTTCCTCATTTCTTTCTTTTCTTTGCTTTTCCAAGCCTAATGGAGCTAGATCAAAGGTTTTTAGTAGAATCTTCCATCTTCAAACTCTTTATCTTGAAGAAGTTAGACCCTGGGGTATCTTTAGTATTTTGTGAGTAATTTTATTTCATTATTGAGAAGTAACACGAATCAGGTTCACTTTTTACTAGTAGGCTTAGTTTCAACCAAGTTTTAAATGATTAAGATGGTTTATGATAGAACATGGAAATCCTACGATACCTCATTGTAGGACCTACAACTATGTAAGAATTTTCTCTCTAGATTACCGCAAAGGCAAAAGTTGACAATATTATCTCGTAGTTAGTCCATTGGACTATTTTTTGCAACAACTTCAACAAGAGTAGACTAATCAATTTGATCCAAGCCAATAGGTTTGAGAGAAATCTTGTTGAGAACCCCTATAATTATATTATGACCTATATAAATTTCTATGTGATGATCAAGTTTCATGGAGTTCCTCAAGAGAATATCTATAGTCATCCCTTCTATCCGCACAAACTACTCCCTTGCACCTTCCTGAATGAGGGATTCTCCTTCTCTTTCTCCTCCCTCATTCCATTCCTTCATCACGCTCTATGACGACCTATGTGTTGGTAAGGTATGCCCGTAGAGACAATCATATGATGACTGACATGGAATAATTACCTAAAAGTATTTGATTAATAATAATAACATAAATAAAGGCAAGCTTCCAATTCATCTGTTTCACTCATTTATGAGATAATGACGATACAAAGTGAATGTTTAGAGAATTATATTACTCAGTGACATATGTTGTCAAGTTACTAACCTCGTAGATGAGATCATACAAATGTTAAGATTAGATATACATATTCTCATTATGTCCCTGATCGGTTGTCATTGTGGAAGGTTGATAGACAACAATAACACATAAGATCAGAGTGTGAGTTGGTTGATTACTAAATCTCATTAGTCATGATATGAAAATATCAAACTAAGCACATAGATACATGTTAGGGAACAATGTATCAGACATATCCACCTTGAGAGTGACACATGGTTTTGTCTTCACAGTCATCTCTCGTAGTGAAGGTGGTGATTGTGATTCTTAGACCTAAAATCATTGCACTCGTCACATGTCGTTGGGTACTCTTTGACATCATCAAATGCAGTCTTGAAATATGGGTTGTTATAACGGTGATGATTGGGTGACTTTGACACATGGGGATAGAATGTGAGTGATAGATATGAGATTTGTCCCTCCTATTGGAGTATGATATTCTGGCCAATTGATAAGCGAGACTAAGAAATGTATGTGCATGCACATTCCAATCAATATATGATACAGAGGTCACATTATCTCAGATAGTATGCTATCGATTCAAGAAATATGGATTGAATGTTGAGAGGATGACCAACCATGCCTCAAGTTCAACCTAGATATCAGAGACAAAGGAATTATACAATCACTGCAACACCATATACAAATTGTAGGTGGAAGTTGTTCTCTAACTTTTCATTTCATTCAGGTAGCACTGATGTGCGACTAGGCACCACTCTTTGCTTGTGATGTCGTAAGCTAGTTATGAACATTCACTACCAATGTGACATGGGACATATAGGGTCACACACATAGGAGCTCATCTAGAAGAGGAGTTTGATCTTTAATGACAATTGGATTGATTACTAAAGTGTTTAGGTATTCAATTTACGCAACTGATTGCTTGATTGGATGACTAGGTTTGCCAAACGACCATCTCACTGGGTGAGATGACCGTTTGTCATCCAGATGAGCATCTCAAGAATTTGAGACGGTCGTTTGGGGGTCAGGCTGATCGAAGTTCAAATTGGCTTAGTTCTACCCTTGAACTGACCGAATCATCTCAACTCACCAGACATCCATCTGGGTGAGTGAGAAGAGCATCTCGCTTGGATGAGATGGCCCGATTAGGCCGAACGAAGGTTCATGATGTTTCTTGAATAGTTTTGATTATACTTTACTTGAGGAAAAAGGAAATTAATATGAGATAATAATTGGATTCGAAATAGCCAAATTCGTTTCAGATTGGAAACTACTAAACGACCGTTTGGCAGTGTGAGATGACCGTCTCATGCACCAGACGGCCGTCTGGGTGTACGAAATGTCCATTTCGGCTGTTCTAAGTCGCAAACATTCAAGATCTTCTAGTCCTTTTCACTCCCACACCTTTATCCCGTACCAGATAGTAACCGGGAACCTTGACCCTAGTCTCTAGTATATATAGAGGGGTACTGGGGGCTTCCCAGAGTACACCACAACATAGACAACTGAGAATCAGTTCCTATGACAGCTGTTGTCTTCTCTGGTTGTGGTAACCAAGAGAGCCCAGACAAGTCCTACCTGAAAAGGAGGGATCACTAATGGGAGAGAATAAATGAGAAGTTGCCGTTGTGGGAGAGCAGGTTGGTGAGTAGTACACCAATGGGAAGGAAACTCCTTCCTGTCTGTTTTTGGTGAACGACATGAGTTCTAGTTGGTTCGTGTGAACTACTCTAGAGGTAAGAGTCCTTTGGCTGCTGCTCAAAGAGCAAAGTCAACCAGTCCATGGAGAGACCACTAGAGTCGCTATGGAAGTTGCACATATGTTGTTCGTGATGAAGACCAAGAGCTGCACAACTACTGTCCAAGAGAAACTTATCAACAGTTGCAAAGAAGTGAGTTTTGTCGCTTGACTTTCTCCAGGACCAGACACAACTCGCTAAAACCATCCTTCCTATTTCATAGTAGTTGATGCGATATTGCTGTTATGGGACGAAAAGATAAATTTTTTATTTTTGTTGTTATACTCTGTGCCCGTATTTCCCAACAATGCTATCAGAGCCACATCAATTTACTGTGTTTTAGGATAATTGATATGATCAGATTTTGGTTTTATCATTTATTTATTGCATACGATGTGAATATTTAAACTACTATTATATGCATATTCGATCAAAGACCACATAATCCCAAACTAATATATATATATATATATATATAACAATCAGGCTAGAATACACTCGAGTGTATTCAGAGCAGAATATACTCAAGTAGTTTTTCATGATGCAATGTTTTTTTCAAAAATCTAATCCATTGAACTTCTTAAACATCTTGTTAAAAGGTCATACACAAAATTTGAGCACATTTGGACATTTATAGGTCATGTTATGAAGACTGCAAAAATTATGCATTTAAAATTAGTTTCGTGCGTCGATTTTGTTGCCCTTGGATGAGTGACTTATACTCATCCAAATGGGCTCAAAATTTGTATGTAGCCTATTTATAGTATGACGGTGAAGATCAATGGTTTACATTTTGCAAAAAATAGTGTTGATATGCAAAAACACTTGAGTGTATTCTAGCCTGACTCTCTCTCTCTCTCTCTCTCTATATATATATATATATATATATGATGTGCAATTTACATGCTTTGCCCTAAAAATAGTTTTGATGGTAGATGTGTAGCGTGGTTATGACCAATACCCTTTATCTGTGTGGTTGGATGGTTTGGTTCTTGTTCATCTCGATCTGCATATCGAGCCTCCTACCTCTCTCCTCCCAATGTAAAGTTAATGCTTTTCTACCTTTTATCCCCTCAAATATAACTCGAGGTTTCTCTTATTCAATATAATGAAGTAGCAATAGGATAGTTTCTTTTCTTGCAGTGATGTTGAAGATGTTCATTATCGGTTGAGATGACCAGTTTATGAGACGAGCCGACTGTCTGGAGGACCATGGAGGACAGAGAATGATGGAACTAGATGACCGCCTGGTGGGTCCAACCGACTATCTGGAAGGAGTCCAGACATCAGTTGGACTAGAGGCCAGATGACTGTCCAAGTGGGCCCAACCGACCGTTTGGAAGGAGTCCAAACATCGGTTGGACAGGAGGACCAACTAACTAGCCAAGAGGTAAGATGACCGGTTCAAGGGTTGAGCCGATCTACCCAGATTGGCAAGCACAAGTCTACACTAATAGCATGTCCATGTATGTGATGTGATGATTGAACTAGGTGGTAGTAATTCCTTGTGGCTCCAAGGAGTTACAAGTAGACATGGCCATAACCATCACCTTTTGTTTTATATTGCTTGTTTACGTTGTGGGATATAGCATGTAAATGATACATACTATATATGTGGTGATTGGATACAATATATGTATATATATGATTTATATAAAACCTCTCAATCAAACATATTAAATCTTAGATGCTTTCCAATAGCAATACACATGAAAAGCTTGATTGACCAAGCATATATTTACATAAAGCATGGTGCATTGTCAATCTCGTGGAAGTGTGATGGTAGATATGTAGATTTGCACAAAGCATGGTGCATATCTATCGTATTAGCTATTAGGTCAGGCTTAATTGGTGACTTGGAGAGCCCAAGCCCAGAGTCATGCAGATGATCATGGCAAAGAGTGGCACATATCATCTATCCAAGAATTGCATATGATGTAATTAGCATGATTGCCTATCTTAATGGTTGATTATGGACGCTGGTGTAGGTCGGGTAATAATTGAATCATTTTGGATCTTGGCTTATTAGAAAATTGTTCGCTACAATTTTTTGAATTGATACTTGAGGGTTATCAATTTGAATAAAATATTGAGAATGATAATTAATTAAAGACCAAATTGTTATCGCCCAAATTTTGATCAAATAAAATCAAATGAAAAGGTTGAGTTTTTGACAAAATTGCAAATTCTTTTTGTAGAACCATATGGAAAAAACAAACAATCACTTTTCTCTACAATCATTCCTTGAGAAGGACAAACTTTTTGGAAACAAATTCCATGATTGGTTCAGGACACTAAGAATTATTCTCACATAAGAGCGCAAGATCTATATCCTGGAAATGCCAGAACCAAAGGAACATGCTCAAAATGCTCCAATGGATGACAAGGATGCTTATAAGAAGAATATTGAGGATGTCATGGATGTCAAGTGTCTGATGCTATGTTCCATGAACCATGAGTTGCAAAGGCAGCATGAGAACATGGGGGTAATTGAGATGGTCACACATCTCAAGAACATGTACCAAGATCAGGCAAGACAGGAGATATATGATGTCTCCATGACACTATTCACATGCAACATGACAGAAGGAGGTCTAGTAGGTCCTCATGTACTCAAGATCATTGGGTATGTGGAGAACCTAGCTAGACTGGGATTCCCCTTGGGTCAAGAGTTGGCCACTAATGTGATTCTGCAGTCCCTTCTAGAGTCATATAATCAGTTTGTCATGCTCTACAACATGAATGACTTTGACAAGCCATTGACAAAGTTGTTGGGCATGTTGAGGACATCTAAGACAAAAATGAAGAAAGGCAAGCCCAAGTCTGTGATGATGATCAATAAGACAAAGGGGAAGTCTAAAGGAAAAGGCAAAGCTAAGAAGAGTTCTAAAACTATACAGAAGCCCAAGTCTTCAGATCTCAAGGCAAAAGGTGGAGTGAAGAAAGTAAGAGGCGAGTGTCACCATTGTCATCAGCCTGGACATTGTAAAAGTAATTTCTCACTCTGGTTAGAGAAACTAAAGAAGAAGAAGGATGACACTGAGGCCTCCACTTCAGATATAAACAACATAAGATAAATTTGATTACTTCTTCATTTTGGTATGTGATACCGAATAAGAGATTTGACATATTGATGTGCATGATTTGACAAGAAGTAAAAGCCCCCATGGAATGGCAAATATGGACAAGGCCGAGCAAGTGTTGCGGAAGCCATAGTCTAATTTATTGTATCCCAATGGGCATGTCATAAAGTTAGTTGAAATACTATTTCATTATGCCATGAGAAATAATTTACTTTAGAGAATCTTGTATGACAAGGATGATATATCAATAAAGTATGAGATTATTGTTTTTATTTCAAAGATATGATCTTGTATGGCATTGGCCCTAAAACATCTTGTAATATTTATGTGAAATGATCCAAAGATAAATGTTTATAATATTTATACCAAATGATTATAATTGATAACTCAAGACTATAATTATCATTAGTCATCTTGTACAAATACGAGAGGTGCTTGCCTAGAACACATATTGATGTTGATCTAGAATCCCTTGGTTATTGAACCTAAGGAAACATGCAAATCTTATTTATGCACAAATATGGCATGACATCATTCACTAGATGTAATGGGAGGATAAGTCTTCCATTAGACCTTATATATATATATGATGCATGAAGATCTTATGGAATGAATTCTATAGATAATTAAATAATACTTCATTTTCATTTACTGGTAATATGATGATATGTATTAAATGAAATGAAAACATTAATCTCTTGAAAATTTTCAAGGAGATTATATATGAAGTATGACATTGATGAAAGTATTAAGAGACTTTCATATGATCAAACGTCGAAATACTTTTACATCAATATGTTGAGAACCTTATGTAAAAGACTATGATAATGTATCACAAGTCAAATCCACCTGAGCATGATGATGTGTCAGAATGAAGGAATTATGCCACGACGTGTCATGATATAATTATCAATTAATCTAATCTTCTTATATCCTCATAAATATATAAACCCTCACTAAATGATGTACCGTATGAATGGTTTATGAGACATCATATATGATATTAATTGGGAATGTCCCAATAAGTATAAAGGATTGAAGCATACCTTGAGAAAGTAGTTTCTTGAAGAAGTTTATCCAAATCCATGACTGTTGAATATTTCTATTAGTCCCAATCCAATAACAAATTTGTTTTGTTAATAGGATAACTGAATTCCTACAGCATCAGTGGGAGTAAAAGTAGAACTCAAAGTGTTTGAGGTCAACAATAAGGGTACAAAGAGAACAATGAGAATCACAAGTTGTTGTGGAATCTCAGGTTCATCATGTAATACATAATAAAATATTTCTAGTAGAATACATCTAAAGTTGAAGGATTGTGAATCCAACAATTCAAATAGGCCAGTCATACATGATGAGCCAACTAGTCAACTAGAAGCTAATTCTGAGTAATATGGAAACCATGTAAGATAAAAAGGCAGGACCTTGATAGTGCCACCTAAAGGTGTAAAATCGAAAGGATACAATAGGGTCTTATGATCAAGACCTACATGGTTAACATAAAAGGACAAATTGGTTGAATAAATTAAGTTCAAAATGTTGAACATGATAGAAATTCCTTTACCAATTGTCATGCTTGTTGTTGTAGTTGGAATGGACTATGATATTTTGCATATGAAGATAGAAACCCGATTTCTTAAGGGAATACATTAGAGGATGTGTACATGACACAACCTAAAAGGGTTTCATAATTTCATGAATGAAAATTAATTCTATAAACTACAAAGTTCAATCTAGGATTGAAACAAGCAACTCAGAAATGGGATCTTTTGATTTGATAAGATAGTCAAAGAGTTTGACTTGAATTAAGAAAAAAAGATGAAATCTGTGATTACAAAAGATTTAGTGGGAGCATATCTGAATATTCCACATATGATGAGGAATAACATCTCAATATTGTGAATGTTGAGAACTGACATGACAATCACCTTCTGCAATGAAGGATTAAGTGAAACATCTTATGAGATAAGAGATAGTTCTTGAATGTTTAACAATGGAAGTTTGTGCACATACAATAGCAAAATGTTGAAAGAGTTCAACATGGATGGATTTAATGAGAGAGAATCCGGATTTGTATCTCATGAACCCTACATTCCTATTCTTGTGAAGAATGGAAATATCATGAATTAGATTCCATGGGCCAGCCCAACAGTGGATCTATCATGAAATCTATTAACAAGCTTGTCCCATATAATCTTGTATGTATTGGACATGACAAGATGATATAAATTCCAATAAGGGTTATTGAAAGTCATTAAAGATATCCTTTAGTACTAGAGAAGTGACTAAGGATAGATTGATAGTCAAAGATGATAGCAATAAGAGGAAGAGTTGGATGTAAGCTTCCATAAATGACAAGACTGACCGCAAACTAAAATATGTTAGGGTTCCAAACTAACAACCATTAATTCTATTTTATAATAGAAGTCGATTATACTTGTGTTGTGAACACAAAGTGATACTATACAAATCTAAAGGTTCCTATGATGAACTTATAGATGTTCCAACCATTGATGACTCAGTAGATATGCTGTAACAACAATAGAGCTAATTTTTAGGCAAGGAATATCAGATACCATATTACAACGGTTTCATCTCAGAGCAAAGAGGTAAGAAACATGCAACACACCGACTATAAACAAAGTGTTATTAAACCACTATTTTAGCACTAGCGTAGTAGAAGCATGTTGGACATATTTAGATCACTAAGGATGAGATGCATTGGTGATTGGCTCTAAATGCAAGTGGGATTTTGTTGGTAAGTGATTCATCCCTATTTTAGGGCTTCATCTTGTTTCATATTACACTTCAATCACATCTATACCTGTTAGATTACATGTTATTTCCCTTAATATGCATATTTGTAAAAAATGCACTTATGGATATTATTTGCATGTTTTTCAGGCATTTGGACCATGCTTGATGGAAGAGAGAGAGGAGTGATCCTAGGGTTTCTCTACAATTTGAGAGACCTAAAGTGAAGTCCGATGCTCCCTCAACCTACCCCTAGTGGCCAAAGATCCATTGAAGCAATGATGTCCAAGAAAATCTAAGGAAACAAGTCAAAGTGTTGATTTAGAGGCCATCACAGCCGTGGTACCACCAAACGGTCGTACTAGTACACTTGCAAATCAACAAAGCCATCTTCAAGCAAAGCTAGAATCACCACGGCCCTGCTACACAGAATGGACATGGTGAACTGACCCAGAACGGACATGCCACCTTGCACGGCCGTGTGACAACAGAGGCAGAATGGTCATGGAGTAGAGAATGAGTTGTGTATTTTAAGCCACCAAGGCCATGCTACCTTAGCCCCACCACGGCCGTGCCACCTTTAATAAAAAATCAAGCAATTCCCTATGATTTTTCACTGTTTCTCACCACATTCGTTCCCATCCACCATGACTGTTCTCACCCCTCCCCAACACGGTCGTGCTACCTACAAAAACTAGCTACTTTTGCACTGTTTTTCCCATACTACCCCTACTTGACCTAGTGCTTCCCTCACACCTATATATACCTACCTGACAACTCCAGAATGAGGTTAGCTACCTTCTACCACCTCTTAGCTCCCCATTTTCACCCCTTAGCCATTCCACTTCCACCTCCATTCCACCCCATTTCACCATTTCCACCACTAAAACCCTAGTTTCTTCTTATTTCCACCCATTTCCACCATCATCCCATGCCATTGCACCTTGGAGGAGAGAGGAGGATGCCTTAAAACATCTGAAGTGAAGGAATTCTTCATCTACACTGAGATCCATGACTTCTTCCACCTCTTTCTCCCTTCTTTTTGTACTTTGCATTGTTATGAGTAGCTAGGCCCCTTGGGTGGGCTGTTTGGGGTGTAAAATGTTACTTTGATTCCATGTTGGGGGGAAATGATATGTAAACATTGTAATTTCATTTGCTAATGATCATGTTCTATTTCTATATCACTCTATATAAATTTCTTGTTGGTTTGTGCTTGAAATCAATTAGGAATTTAGGGCAATTGCTTATATGTATGAATTTTGGGATTCACTCCTAGGTCCAATGCTTGGATCCCTAGCTAGCTACCCATCCTCCTACATTCTAATAAATTCTCCTAACCCTAGTTGAGAGATCTAAGTAGTTAGTTTAGATGAAATTGGTGTGTTTAGCATGGAACTTTCTCAAGGTTAGAATGTGGGTGATGGGAGGCCTAAAACCTCACTTCCACCCCCATTACTAATCCCATCCCCTAATCATCCTAAGATAATATAACCTAGGAACCTAGGATTGTTTAGTATCTAACTAAATTACACCCAAGCCCTAACCCAATTGAGCCTCGCAAGGGTAGTAGGGAGTGTTAGGGACTAGTTCCCCTATACACAACCTAGCATATCCATGGCCAGTTAGTAGCGTAAACTAATTCATTAGACTCTAGCTTGTTGTTTGGTTTGATAATCTAAATGGAATCATAATGCTCACATGTCACCCCAACTTAATTGATAAGTGCACCCCTAAACAGTCCACATCTCCCTTAATTGCTTTAAAACCCTAATTGCCTTCTTGCTTAGCTAGTGTTAGCTTAGTTAGCTCTTTTCTTGCTTAGTTAGCTTCTTGCCCTGTTCTTGCTAGATTAGGTTCTTAATTGCTCTTTTGCTATATTTGCTAGTCTAGTGTAGCTTAATTCTCTCTTTGCCTACCTTAGAGTAGATTGTTCCATTTCTCGCCTTACCTTTTCTTTCTTTCTTAGTAGAACTAATTGTCTAGGGTTAACTTAGGTTTTAATCTTATTTGATTTCCTTTACTTGCTTTCTTGCTCGACTTAGTTTAACAATCAAAACAACCTTCAAACCCTTAACCATACTCTCCTCTGTAGGAACCTAGCATAAAAAACTAACCTAGATCTACTTCCCCTTTCCTCCTTATAGATCGACCCTATACTTCCTGCCTTACCTATACTATGAAATGACCCCGTACGCTTGCGGGATAGCATTTTAGTAGAAGTAGGTGTGTCTGTGTAGGTCCATTATAAATTTTGGAAGTGAATCCACCCTGTGCTTTTGTTTGTGGAGTTGCATCTACTCAAATCTCAATTGAGTAGTGTGTAACGCCATTTGCGGGAGCGCACCAAGATTTTTGGCACTGTTGTCAGGGAGTAAAGGTGCTTGGCCTATCTAGTTAGTTTTGCTTTGACTTTTCCTACTTCCCTCATTATTTCTATTATTTAAATTCTTTATTATTTGCATTCTTTGTGCATATTGGTTTGCTAACTTGTTCTCTTTTGTTTGGTTGTGCTTTGTGCATGTGACAAGCCACTAGGGGGAAAATAAGATGGAAGGTCAAACTGCACCCCATAAGACACTTCGAGATTACTTCATGCCTAGCAACTACGAATTGCCAATTGCTAGCAGGGTAGGCCAAATGGCAGGGGAAAAATTCTCCATCCCTCCAAGTCTTCTTGGTCTGCTTCCCATCTTCTATGCCTCAGAGAGTGAGAACCCCTACAAGCACTTGGACTTCTTTTTTGAAGTATGCTTCACCTTTAGAATGCCTACGGCTAGTGATGATACAATCCGGTTGACCTTGTTCTCTTTCTCCCTCAATGATAGAGCCAAAGGTTGGTATGACTCAAGGAGGGACATCATGAGTTGGGAAACAATGAAGAATGCATTCTTAAGGCAATTCTACTCTATAGCAAGGTTAACACAAATGTGGCATGCCGTGACAAGTTTTAGTCAAATGGGCAATGAGAAGTTTCACAATGCATGGGAGAGATTTAAGAAGATGTTGAGAGAGTGCCCACACCATGAGATTCCTTTATGGAAGCTAGTTCAATCATTCTACTCCAATCTATCTCTAAAGGATTAAGATAAAATAGACTCTTCTTGTGAGGGAGTTTTCATGGCTAGGCTACCTGAGGAGATATGGCCTTTGTTTGAATAGTTGGCTGAAGGATCAAGAATTTGAGCTTCTAGCATGATGAATGACGGGGGATATGCCTTTGGTGTGACACCTCCTACTCATAATGCCTCAAGCCCGCAAGTGATAAAGATTCTTGGTGACATGGTGGGCTTCATGAAGAACCAGTTGAAAAATGTCCCTTGCCACCCAGTCAATTCTATTGAGTTATATGGTGAAGAAAAGAAGACACCTCACTCCTATAGCTACCAAGAGCCACAAAGTCCAAGATACAACTCAAGGTTAGAGGAAGAGGTCCTCTCTAGGTTGAAGAGCTTTGATGACATATAAATGAACATGACAAGGCTTGAAGAGAGGATAGAGAATCTATTTTCCATAATTTCTCTACAAGAAGAAAAATTGTCTTCAAAACCCATCTTGAGCTTCAATGAAGCAAGTGGACCAATGCCCTCTTCTCAAGTTTTATATAGTCCACCTCCCATGCAAGTGCAGCCCATATGCCATTTCCAAGGTGATCCCAAGCCTTATACACCACCTCCCCCTCCATCACCACCAATTTCTCAACAATTCACATTCCAACCTCAATTCTCCCCTCCACCTCAATTTCAACACCAAGTGTCACCTCCACCTACTCCACAACCACAACTATCTCCCCCTCTCTACCATGAGCAAGGAAGTGTTGTGACAGTTCTAAGGAGTGGAAAGTCTCTTGAGTAGCCCGCTAGTCAAAGAAAGGTTGATAAAGCAAAGAAAAGGAAACCAAGTTGTGATACTATGATTGAGATTACCAAAGATGATTCTATAATGCATCCTATTGATTTTGGGATTCCATGTGCTCCACCTCATACTCCATTTGCAAGTCCCACCATCCCTAGTGTTCCACCTCATGTTGATGCAAGCATGGCCAAAGAAAGCGAGCCACCATTCATTGTAGCACTAGATGAGCCACCGGAAATAAGGAGGAGACAAAAGCATAATGTTGACATTCTTGAGGTGTTTTGCCAAGTGAAGGTCAACATTCCATTGTTGGATGCTATCAAGAAAATCCCATCATATGCCAAGTTTCTGAAGAATTTATGCCCTGTGAAGAGAAGGTCCACGGGGAGGATACCAAAGAAAGTGAAGTTAACTGAACAAGTGAGATCTATCCTCCAACACTCACTCCCGATGAAGAGGAAAGACCCAGGAGCTCCAGTCATACCTAGATACATTGGGGGACATCACATAGGAAAATCCATACTTGATTTGGGATCCAATGTGAATTTGATGCCATATAGTGTCTATGTCGAGTTGGGTTTAGGTAACACATTGCACTCTCCAATTGGAGGATCACTCCATCAAAGTGCCTAGAGGATGAGTAGATGATATCTTGGTGATGATTGACAAGGAAAGAGGACCAATATTCTCGATTGATTTCATTGTTCTTGACATGGAGCCGGATGGTAGGAAGATCCCCATCATCTTGGGGAGACCATTCTTATCCACAAATGATGCTGATATACATGTTTGTAGAGGCATAATGATAGTCTCTTTCATGGACATGAAGATAAAGATCAACATATACAAGTCCTCAAACTAGTGAGTTTGAGATGAGGATATTGGATATGGTCACTTCAAGAGTCTGATTGATCATTTGATAGAAGAAGGTCAAGAAGAAGGATGTGATGACCTCTTTGGTGATAAAAGGGATGAGGATCATAGGTTTAATGAAAATGAGAGGTGTATCTATTGCAAGGATGGGCACATGAGGATGCCAAATGGATGAAAAATTGAGGAATCTCCAAGAAGCGTAGCTGAAGGCATGAAACTCAATGCTTGTGGGAGGCAACCCACCTAGGTTTGGAAAATTTTCACCCAACCTTCCATTTTTGATACTTTTGCTTTGTTTTACAATTTTCTGAGAACACACACATACACTTGTTTTTAATAGTTTTTGTTTAGTTTTAAGATGTGCATGCAAAAATAGGGTGAACTGAGGAAAATTAGATGAAATTTTGACAAGGAATTCATGAAAAATCATTTTGACTCAAAGATTTGATGTTTTGATGAGATTCAAGTGTGAAACAACATCCACAATACTCACCATAGGTTTAGTGACATGGAACAACCATGGTGGCACACTCAAAATCAATAGGGGAATCGAAAAAAAATCAAAGAAGTTGAAACTAAAGAATAGACCTACCACGGCCATGCAAGACAGGACGACCGTATAGCCATCCACTCAGAATGGATGTGTGGGCCACCATGGCCGTGCAGCAAGCAAGACACCACGAATATGCCACACAACACAGTTGTGCTACAACCCTCTCTAGCACTTAAGTCAGTGTTTTGCAAAAATTACAAATCATTTCTATTTCCAACTCCACGAACACCACGACCGTTCCTTGTAAATGACGGTCATGCAACACCTCTTAGCCACTACACCACCCTCAAATCTCCACCAAATCACCCCAATCCATGTCCAATCAATCCCCCACCATTTCCACTACCTTAATCTCTATATTTCTCCCATTTTCATCCACAAAACACCCCATTTCTCTCCAGTCCGCCCAACAGCCCTGTTCTTCAGAGAAAACCTAATATCACATTTTCTCCACCAATTTCAATCCAAAATGAAGCAAATGGCTAAGAAGGCTGTGTCTAAGACCAAGGAGGTCATTTCCTATAGACGCTGTCTAAGAATGCATTTTCCTCAGCTCCATCGACACCTCTTGCCCTCCCGACACCATCGATTGCCTCCGATTCACAAGGGGAATCACCCCATGCGGATGCGGTGGTGGATCCTATGATGGAGGAGTCATCCAGACTACCCAACAAAGGTAAGGAAGTAGCCCGACCATCAGTCTCAGAAGCCCACCCTTTATTTTTGGTAGATTGGCCATCATTTACAACTGTACGACCTTCGACATCTACGACACTGCAACCACAACCACAACTGAGAGCATGACGATGGCTATTGATAGATGATGCAAATGAGGCAATGCTAGATACACATCAAGAGGATGCACCTGAAGTGCATCATGAGACAACACCTGACAATAAAAGCAAGAAAGGGAAGAAGCCAAAGCATCCAAAGTGCTTGACACGCCAAGTGATTGCCACTCACTACGCGTGCCAGGAGACGATGAAAACTTTGGGAATATTCAATTTTTTTTAGGATATCATGGAGCCTATTGTGCTAGTTGAGGTGTTGACCACAGTGTAAGAGACCTATGTGGATCTTACACAACAATTCTTTTCAATACTAGAGAAGGTCTCATAGGACACCATCAGTGTCACCTTGGGGAGTAGCACCTACCTCATCACTGCATCCTTTCTGAATGACATCTTTACTCCAACTCCCGAGGTAGAAACATCACTTGATCAAGGAATCACTGATAGGGAAACCAATGCAAACTATGCTGCAATGTGGAAGAAACTCACATGGCAAATCAATACTTTGGTGGGTAAATAAAAGACTAGTCTGATTCACAACTCCTTCTTGAGATACATTCAGAAGGTCTTGGTGAACATCATCTTTGCCTGATATGAAAATCAAGGCAGTTGCACCAGGAAAGACCTTTTTGTGTTGGGATGGATGGTGTAGGGGAAGCTTGTAAATTTAGGGTCACTTATTATTGATCATATGAAGACAATTCCATCTAAGAGAAAGAATCCATTTATTATGGGAGGAATTGTAACTTCCATTGCTTAGGCCCTAGGACATGATGTATCTAGCTACACAAAGGCAGAATAAGGAAAGATAGTTGACATGCATTACTTGAATCACTCATCAATGATATCAATGGTTGATCAGAAGAGTTTCTACCAGGTCAACCCTCCTTATTTTGGGGTTTTACTAGAGCTCCCCGACCATGCCACACCTCTCCTAGAGGGATGTGGTCCATCTCTAGATTTTCTAGATATCTTGAGGAGGTGGGAAGAGGAGAACCCTAGAGATACATTGTAGCAGTAGCCCAGAGATCTACTTGAGGGACTTGGAGAGTCACATGCAGTTGCTGAGAGGAGGAGGATAGTTGAGGAGTGAGAGAATCATAGGGTGAGGTGTCGTGAGGTAGATACATCACAATAGTAGCAACAACCCACAATGAACGCATATGACATGTCCACCATACATGCACAACTGGAGGGCATCCAGAGCACTCTGGATCGCATTTTGAGCACCCAAGTGGGTATTTTGAGGACATAGGAAGCTTCCAATGCACCCAGGATGCCATGTGGTTAGAATATAAGAAGATGCATTATCAAGTCAACCACGAATATCAGTTCCAACATGCTCAATCCCAGAGGAACCCCCAGTGGGGGGAAGATTGGTGGAGTTCACTATCAGCATTTCAATACAACTACCCACCTCCACAGTTAGACTACTGGGGATCCTACTACCCCTCCACAACAGTGATCATCTACCCTATCATTCCTAGACTTTAGTGTAATGCTGAGGACAACATGATTCAAAAGTTTGGGGTGGTAGGGAGGTATGCCCTTTTCTCGTTTTCACTCTCATTTTGCATTTCGCCTGCCATTAACTCCTGTTTGTTTGTTTGTTTTTGTTTGCTTTAGTTTAGAATTTACCTACTTTGCATACTTGCATGCCATGTAGTTACTTTCTTACAATTTTTTCATAATTTTCAAAAAAAATTGCTCCTTTTGCCATGCACTGCATATCATGTAGATTTTTGGTAATTTTTGCATGTTTTAGCTAGGATTTGCTTGTTTACTGTTTTAAGTTCAATAATATAGGCTTAGATGTGATGAAGGCAACTTGGCACCGTTTTGGCCAACTTTGCCCAAATTTGAGATTTCTTGCCTAAAAGTGTGTTTTGACCCAATCTCTACTTTTTAGATTAAAAATGATGACCTTTGACAATTGCAAGTGAATTATCATTGTTTTTTGCTAAATGGTATCAATTCTTGACTTTTTACATGTGCACCACCTCTATTGTGTTTGTGAATGTTTTGGTTGAATTGTGACTTGATCAAGCTATGAGCGCTTCGTGCCTATGAAATCACTTGATAGAAGTATCAATTTCAGGTTGTTTACTCATGTGGTGCAAAATTGTTGGATGAAGTGTTGGAATAATTTTCATGCAGGAGACCTTATGTTGAAATCAAGACAGTGACCCCTCTTTGACCCAAATCTTCACTTACCATCTTCTTACCCCTCTGCCTCATAAAAGGATGCCAAAGTGCACATATCATCTGTGGCTACATCCAAAAGTTTGGGGTGGCCACATCTACATCTCACCGCTTCACCCTCATCACCATGTGCCCTATCTACTCCAAGGATAAAGAAAAGGAAAAATAAAATGCAAAAAATAAAATAAAAGATGCTCCTATTTAAGAGCATCTAAATAAAGAAAAGATGAGTGTGTAAAAGCACTCCAAAATCTTACCACAATCCTTTCTTCCATTTTCATACCCATTGAGCTAAGAAACATCAAACCTAGCTCATTTTGCCCTTTTTGTAGCCACATGGGTCATTTGGTGTGATTTGAAACATAAGGATCAATGCATGAAGGTGAAACAACACTCCTAGTCATCCTTGATTAACACCATCATGAAATGGTCTACCCAAAACTACATGAAATAAATACAGATAGCTTGTGTGTTTTATGCACTATATTTGAAGTTCACATGCTTTGTGCTCTTTTCATGATTGGTTTGTGAAAGCATGATAGGATAGAGGTGGAATGCATGCACTTAGTCATTATTGATTCCATTTAGCAATAATCATCCTATGCATTACATTTGTCATTTCTTGATTGTGGAAAAATTGTAGAGGGATTGAGTTGGAGCATACTTGAGGACAAGTATGTTTTAAGTTTGGGATGGTGATTCAGCCCTATTTTAGGGCTTCATCTTGTGTCATATTGCACTTCAATCACATCTATACATGTTAGATTACATGTTATTTCCCTCAATATGAACATTTGTATAAAATGCACTTATGGACATTATTTGCATGTTTTTCAAGCATTTGGACTAAGTTGAGAGATCTAAGTAGCTAGTTTAGATGAAATTGGTGCGTTTAGCATGTATCTTTCTCAAGGTTAGAATGTGGGTGATGGGAGGCCTAAAACCTCACTTCCACCCCCATTGCTAATCTCAGCTCCTAATCATCTTAAGATTATCTAACCTAGAAACCTAGTCTTGTTTAGACTCTAATTGAATTACACCCAAGACCTAACCCAATTGAGCCTCGCAAGGGTAGTAGGGAGTGTTAGGGACTAGTTCCCCTATACACAACCTAGCATATACATGGCTAGTTACTAGCTTAGAATAATTCATTAGACTCTAGCTTGTTGTTTGGTTTGATAATCTAAATGGAATCATACTGCTGACTTGTCATCCCCCAACTTAATTGATAAGTGCATCCCCTAAACAACCCACATCTCCCTTAATTGCTTTAAAACCCTAATTGCCTTCTTATTTAGCTAGTGTTAGCCTAGTTAGCTCTTTTCTTACTTAGTTAGCTTCTTGCCCTATTCTTGCTTTATTCTTTCTAGCTTAGGTCCTTAATTTATCCTTTTCTCTATTTGCTAATCTACTGTAGCTTAATTCTCTCTTTGCCTGCTTTAGAGTAGATTGTTCCCTTTCTTGCCTTATCTTGTCTTTCTTGCTTAGTAGAACTAATTGTCTAGGGTTAACTTAGGTTTTAATCTTGTTTTCTTTCCTTTACTTTCATTCTTTCTTTCTCAACTTAGTTTAACAATCAAAACAACCTTCAAACCCTTAACCCTAGTCTCTGTAGTAGGAACCTAGCATAAAAAACTAACCTAGCTCTAGTGCCCCCTTTTCTCCCTGTAGATCGACCCTATACTTTTTGCCTTACCTATACTAGGACACGACCCCGTGTGCTTGCAGGATAGCATTTTAGTAGAAGTAGGTGTGTCCGTGTAGGTCAATTATAAAATTTTGAAAGTGAATCCACCGTTTGCTTCTATCCACCGAGTTGCTTCTACTCAAATCTCAATTGAGTAGTGTGTAACGCCATTGGTCAGAGTGCACCGGTAAGGTATGCTCATAGATCCAATCATATGATGATTGAAATGGCATAATTACCTAAAAGGATTTGATTAATAATAATAACATAAATAAATGCAAGCTTCTAGTTCATCTGTTTCACTCAGTTATGAGATAATGAGGATACAAAGTGAATGTCTAGAGAATTATATTACTCAATGACATATGTTGTCAAGTTACTAACCTTGTGGATGAGATCATACAAATTTTAAGAGTACATATATGTATTATTATTATGTATCTGATCGGTTGTTATTGTGGAAGGTTGATAGACAACAATACCACATAAGATCAGAGTGTGAGTTGGTTGATGACTAAATCTCATTTGTCATGTTATGGAAATATCAAACCAAGCACACAAATACATGTTAGGGAATAGTGTATCAGGCTGACCCACCTTGAGAGTGACACATGGTTTTTTGGTCACAGTCATCTCTCATAGTAAAGGTGGTGATTTTGATTATTAGACCTAAAATCACTGCACTCGTCACATGTCGTTGGGTACACTTTGACATCATCAAATGCAGTCCTGAAACATGGGTTGTTATAACGGTGATGATTGGGTGACTTTGACACATGGGTATAGACTGTGAGTGATAGATATTAGATTTGTCCCTCCTATTGGAGTATGATATCCAGGACACTTGATAAGCGAGACTATGAAATGCATGCACATGCACATGTGAATCATTATATGATGTTAATGTCACATTATCTCAGACAATCTGTTGTTGGTTCAAGAAACATGGGTTGAACATTGACAAGATAACCAACCATGCCTCGAGTTCATCCTGAATATTTGAGACAAAGGAATTATACAATTACTACAACACCTTACACATATTATAGGTTGAAGTTGTTCTCCAACTTTCCATTTCACTTGGGTAGCACTGATGTGCGACTAGGCACCACTCTTTGCTTGTGATGTCATAAGCTAGTTATGGACATTCACTGCCAATGTGACATGGGACCTATAGGGTGACACACATAGGAACTCATCTAGAAGAGGAGTTTGATCTTGAATGACAATTGGATTGATTACTAAAGTGTTTAAGTATTTAATTCACAGAATTGATGGCTTGATTGACTGACCAAGTTTGCCAAATGACCATCTCACTGGGTGAGACGGCTGATTAGGCAGCTAGACGGGAATCTCAAGAATTTGAGATGGTCCTTTGGGGGTTAGGCCGATCGAAGTTCGAATTGGCTTAATTCTTCCCTTAAACCGACCGTTTCAATATGATTGAACCGACTGGATCATATCAAGTTATCAAACGGCCATGTGGGTGAGTGAGACGGGCATCATGATTGGGTGAGATGGCCTAGTTGGGCCCAATGAAGGTTCTCAATGTTTCCCAAATTGTTTTAGTTGTTCTTTAGTTGAGGAAAAAGGAAATTAATATAGATATTAATTGGATTCGAAATAGCCAAATTTGTTTTAGATTGGGAACTACCAAATGGCTATTTGGCAGTGCGAGATGATCATCTCACGTACCAGATGACCATATGGGTGTGTGAAATGGCCGTTTTGGCTGTTGCAGATCGTGAAAATTCAAGATCTTTCTGCCCTTTCCACTCGCGAACCTTTATTCCATACCAGATAGCAACTAGGAACCTTGACCCTATCCTCTACTATATATAGAGGGGTACTGGGGCTTCCCAGAGTACAAAAAAACAAAGACAATCAAGAATTAGTTCCTCTAATAACTGTTGTCCTCTCTAGTTTTGGTAACCAAGAGAGCCCGAGCAAGTCCTACCTGAAAAGGAGGGATATCTAATGGGAGAGAACAACTAAGAAGTTTTCATTGTGGGAGAGCAGGTCGGTGACTAGTACACCAATAGAGAGGACAACTCCTTCCTGTCCACTCTTGATGAACAACAAGAGTTCTACTTGGTCTGTCTAGACTACTCTAGAGACAAGAGTCCTTTGGATGTTGCTCAGAGATCAAAGTCAACCTGCACTCTAGGGCAAGACCACCAGAGTCACTGTAGAGGTTGCACAAACATTGTTTGTGGTGAGGACCAGGAGCTGCACAACCACCATCTAATAGTAACTTATTAGAAGTTGCAAAGAAGTGAGTTTTGTCACTGGACTTGCTCTAGGACTAGGTATAACTCACTAAAACCATCCTTCCCAATTTCATAGTAGTTGACACGATCTTGCTGTTATGGGAGTATAGATAGATAAATTTTTTATTTCTACTGTTATACTCTATGCCCATATTTCCCAACACTATGCTCATGTTTGTTGTCAACTTGTATGATGATACATTCAACTCTCCTACTTGTTCCATGTAATGACCCCACCCCTTGGTAACCCCCCAATTAAGGGAGACCAAGAGGTTAGAGCACTATGTGATGTACTCAAGCCATGTGCTGAGTATTGAACCTATTGAACTCTAAGGGAGGCTAACTTACCCTGAGTCACCTATGAGGGTATGATATACCGAGGTGAGAGAGAGCTCAGGAGTAAAGGACAGAACATGATAAGGTTCTTTGGAAGCACCATGGAGAGGATGAAGCCACATGGGAGCTGATGATGGACATGGAAAAGTCTTATCCTGATTGTTTGTATGTTTGGTGGAATTTTGTGGGAAAAATTCTTGTAAGAGGAGAAGGATGTTACAACCCCAATTTTTGTGCTTGAATGGTTTGAAATGCAATTTTTCCAATAAATGTATACTCATGGGAATTGTTTGATTTATGTGTATTGAAAGGATTTCCTTTGTGCATGTAATTTCATAGATCTTAATATGTTAATGAGTCCAATATGATTAAAAGAAAAAGAAGAAATCAAATAATGCATTATTAAGAAGGAAATTTGAGATAATGAGGAAAAGATAAGAAATATGTGGGATTATGGATAATGGAATCATCCTGGATGAGATTTTGAGTCCACATGGTTTCTAATGGTAAAAGGAATCCAAATAAATATTATAAAAGAGTAAGAGAGAGAAAATATGTATAAAATATGCCTATTTAAGTAATAATTTGCATATGAAGAAAAGTCTCCCATACTTTTGAGTTTGAGTCCCAAACTTTGCACACATGAATTTAAGCCATTATTGACTTTCCTCTAAAATTTGGGATTAAAAGAGTAAACAGATTGGGAGATATGAATTTTGTAAGATTCCTAAAGTGAGAGGGTAATCTTTTGAATGTATTAAATGTCACATTCCATTTAGGAATAAGATGCTCAATTCACATGTGATGCAGGTGATCTGGACCATAGATCTCGCAATCTGGGTCACCACCCATGATCCGATAGCTTAGGGTCATCGTCCCAAAGCCGAGTTTTAGTCAGGAGAAGATTCAACTCCAAAATTTGCGCGATCTAAGGCACAAACGTGTATGGAAACTCTCCCATTATGTCTAAGAAACTCTCCCAAATTGATCGAACCTAGGATTCATTGGCTTTTGGTACTCCCTCAGAGTTTCCCCAATTGGGAATCTCTCGACCAACCCTGCCCTATATAAGGGAGGGTGATCCAGGGTGCTAGAAATCACACCAACGCCTCTCCCGAGATTGGATGAACTCGATAAACTCATCTGTGCTCTCAATTTGGATTTTGGTCTCGAGAGAGAAATATAGAGGTGAGCCCATTTATGTCTTTTTGCATAGTTTTTCTTGAGCGTCCAGGCACACTGCCTCACAGGCCCCAGGCACCATTGGCACGATGCAGACATGTCAGTAGAGACTTGTGGCGTTTCTTGATTGGCAGTAGCCTTTTTAATTGGTTAAATCATAAGTAATTATTGGTAACTCTGTTGATGATGAATTATTTATGAAATTTGGTCAAAAAAATATTTATATTGTAATAAAAATATAATTAAAGCCTAGTTTCACTTTCAATTCAAAAACTGTATAAATTTATCATCTTTAATGGTTTAATTGATGAAAAACCCTAAGAATTGATGATAATTAGATCTAATAATGTTCTTTAGATGTTATTAGAAAATATTAACTTTTGGTTAATAAAAGAGAGAATTAGGTCTAAAAAGATGATCTTTATGCGTAATTGGCTTAATTTAGGGTTCCATGTACATGAATATGCATTAATGGGCTTAAAAACCCTAATTTTGGTAACTATGACCTTTAATGGTTTTAATGGTGAAAATCCATGAATAAGACAGAGATATGATGTTCTAAAGTTAATTTGAGAATAAAGATCCTCAATATGGATAATTTGAGCAATTACGATTTTTATGAGTAGAAAAGCTATTTTAGGGTTTGTTGACCTAAAAAGGATAAAGTTTGAGAAATTGATCTAAGAAGCCCTAATGAATCCAAATGAGACTTAGAAACCTTATAAAGGTGTCCCAAGTCAATAAGGAATTGTTTGGGATGTGATGGTAACAATTAGGTGTTACACACATTTTCAGGATCAAGATTGCTTGATTGGTTGCTTGTCTTGCTTGATTGGGCATCTTTATTGGATTGGATATCTTGCTTATATTTGAGACTCCAAATCAGGTATGCTGTTACACTTATGGCTAATCTCTCTAGTTTCATGGCAATTTCTGAGGTTTTATCGGTTTCTTAGAAATAACTACTTGGTTGACTTTTATTTCATGCAACTGTAAAGTGAGTATGACTATCACCATAAATATATGTGCATGAATCACTCAGATCCTAGTCCTCCTCCGTAGCTTTGATGATGATGATATGGATGACCTAGTACATGGTCTACCCTTGGGGTAGGATCATCAGGTTTTCATGAGTCAATGTGTTGGTCTACCCGTGGGTAGGACCATACGATGACACAAACCTATGTAGTGATCTACCTGTAAGGTAGGATCATGGGGGTTATTAGAGATCTACCATATGCGAGAGGTAGTATCCATGTCCACTGTAGGGACAAATGGAGGCAAGGGTATGTAGGATTGAGTAGTTATGTTTAATACATAAAGTTTGATATGTTAAATAATAATTTGGTTGCATTATGTTGTTACATATAAATGCAAGATTTTGTTTTCCCCACATACTAGTATAATTCATTATACTGACTGATGTTTTGTTTGTTGACTTGGACAAATAGTAAAGTGGAACTTGTGAAGAATAAAGTTAAATCATAAAGGATGATTTAGTTAGATAGAATTCTATAGTGGGTAGAAGTTCCAGATTCCTATTTTTGAAAGGTATGTGAAAAATAATTTTTTATCCTATTTTAAGCTTAGTCTTTGGTAGAATTTATTAATTAGTTTTTATTATTTGCAAAACCATTGATCCTATTTTGGGATAGTGGCTCTGACTTCTTAGTCTTCCTCAATTGGGGGTTGTCTGGAAGTGGGGTCATTACACTCCACTTCCCTAGTCTTAGATTCCAACCGCCAATTATTTTCACAAGATTAGGTATTCTCTATTCTTGTCTTGTTTCTACTATGTTTTCTACCACTCTTCCTGATCTAAGTCATCTTCTTCCTGCCAACAGACAAAAAAGACCCCATCCTATCCACATTAAATGATCCTTAGGTAAATGCAAAAACCCAAGGCATGTCAGAGCATTTATGCCCCCTTTCATGGCCATGCACCCACTATCCAACATTGTTCACCCCATATACATCATAGACCATCCCCTGATTCACCTCAAACACTTTCCACAACTCTTAACCCTAAAAGAAATCCAATCACCAATTCATTTGTATAATCCTTCCCCAATATCTAGCCCCAACCTAGATCTTTCTATATATGCTTCTCACATAGTGAACCATCAAACATACATCGATCTTCCCACACCACTGGGATGTTATAGTACCCCTTCAAACTATAGGTTAGTATGAACAGAGTTTTAGGAATGTCATTTACAACATCTTTATCGATCTGGACATGATAAACATCTTCATTTTCACTAGTTGTCGGGTCAATCCTATTTATACCTTTTCTATCAGAGATAACTTTCTATAATCATTCACCTAGATTTCACTCTTAAAGCTCACCCTCAATGTTCAAAACCCTAATAGAGACCCTCATCACCCACCACCCTACCTACATTTCTATAACTCCATCCACCCTATTAACCCAACACTCCACACTAACAACAAATACATCATATGCATGCATCTTTATGATAGTTCCAAATGCAGATGATGAAGATGCGTTTCTCATCCTAGACCCCAAGTGATTTAGCATGAATCCCAACCCCCACAGATCTACAAAAGCTCAAATTCTAGCCATCCACCTCCCACTTTAGCCCCATACCCCTCACACCAACCTCTAACCTCATTGATAACATCCTACACTGACCAACTAAGCCCTATTGAAATTAGAATTCATCTGCTACACAACCAACGTCCACATGCCTTACCTAAACCTGATATGGTTGTGGCTTCCCTAATAATGTTTGAGGAGCTTTTTAAAACCATCCAACCTCCAAACCATCATGAAAATATAGATATCAACACTACTATAGAATGGGGATACTATATCTATTATTTTAGGTATTCAACATCAATTTTAAATGAAAACCAAGTGGGAGATGCTAAAATTCAAATACTTTTTGTCAGTTCCATAGACTGATGACAATACTTTTCCTCGTCAGTTCTTTGTTACAAAGGAACCAACAATGTAACCCTCAGTGGGTAACATATTTGTGGTCTTCTTTGACCATATCTCGTTAGTTACAAGAATACAACCAACACTGTTCAACACCAACATGTGTGGATACATAAAGGATACCATTTGAATAACTATCTGTCCACTAGTACAATATTGGTCTCTCGGGTCGGTTTTTTGAAGCCTGCAGTGTCACTTTTTAGGCGACGCCTAGGTGGGCGTCGCTATAGTACTTGTGACGCTAGAGAGGTAAAAAAACCGACCCTAGAGAGGTCAAAAAACTGACCCTAGAGGGAACAAAAACCGACCCAAGAAAAGTACAAAAATTGACCCAAGAGAGGTAAAAAGCCGACCCAAAAGAGGTAAAAAACTGACCCAATAGAGCAACAAAAACCAACCCTAGAAGTCTTCAAACAGCTGTAAAAACACCTACTAGGTCAGTTTTTCTGAATAACCGACCCAACAAGTATCTATTGGGTCGGTTTTTCTCCATAAGCGACCCCTAAAAGTCTTCAAATAGTTGTAAAAATACCTACTGGGTCGGTTTTTCTGAATAACCGACCCAAGAAGTGTATATTGGGTCGGTTTTTCTGTATAAGCGGCCCTAGAAGTCTTCAAATAGCTGTACATGAACCTACTGGGTCGGTTTTTTGTATAACCGACCCAAGAAGTGTCTATTGGGTCGGTTTTTCTGTATAAGCGACCCTAGAAGTCTTCAAATTGCTGTAGAATTTTGGGATAGAACCTACTGGGTCAGTTTTTTGTATAACCGACCCAAGAAGTGTCTATTGGGTCGGTTTTTCTATATAAGCGACCCTAGAAGTCTTCAAATTGCTGTAGAATTTTGGGATAGAACCTACTGGGTTGGTTTTTTTAATAACCGACCCGAGAAGTTACATTTTTTTTAAAGAAAAATTCTGCAGAAATAGAAATCTTCAGTACAGCAACCTACAAAGCAGAATTGCTTTACGCCATTCAAAACCTGCAATAGAAATAGACTTGCAAATGCAATGATGCAAGCCAAAAATGCATTCCAAAGCCATTTGCATACTTTTATGTCCAATCCTTTTTGAATTGATGTTTCATAACAACAATTATTCACATATATTGAGTTGAGTCTTCATACACACACTTACTAACATTCTTGTAAGTCTAAGATAGATTCATTCAAATGAGACATATAGCACATACTAACATTCATACACATAGCACATACTATCAACAATGATAGATTGCAATTTAAAAGTGATATTAATGTCATACTACAAAAAGTAAAATTTGATAGAGTTTCAAATCTACATACACAAATGAAGTTATGAATTTCAATCCAATGCTATAGTGACTTCATTAAGAAAAGCATCTGACCATTCTTCTCGGAATTCATTTAACCCATCAAGTGTGTAAGGATGAGTTGTAAAGATCTACAAAAAAAAGCACATGCTCATATATATTTTATAAAATGATGAAAATCTCACTTGTAAATTTATTATGTTATTCTTTATTAATTACCTTATCTATACTCTGAATGTCTAGTGATGCTTCTTTCAAAATAGTTTGTATATACTTCATTATGTAGTAGCCACAAGCCCAGTCATTATTTTGTATATGACACTACAAATAAAGAATTATAACTTAATATTAGTAAACTGCTACAAACAGAGTTGTACAAATAAAGAAATAAGACTATAAGAGAGTTAACATATAAAATTTGACATTAATACATTATTGTAAGAGTTGTACATATACGACTAAGCAGTCAAAGTAGTTACCTTGACATTTTTCAAAGTCAGTGTCTTTAATTTTGTGGGTATTATTCCTCCACCTTCACAATAAGCCTTTATACCCCTATCAATCAATTTGATAATGATAGTTGTCAAAATAGAAATTCTAAGTATAAATATCATGTTGAAGCATAACAATTGATGTTATAGAAACTAAATTTATGCTTACTCCATAGTTGGCAATCTCAGTTTGTGACCCCTTGTTGTTTTTCCCATTGGGTCAAGATAATAGAAAGTCATCAATTTTGGGACAACCACCACTAGTTCCCAATGTCTAGATCTGAGTAAATTTATATTGAAAACAAAAATTAGAATTATAATTTAGTCAATATTAGAATTCTATTGAATTATAATACTTATTGGACGTTAAAAGGAATTAGAATAATTTCCTTTCCCACACTACCAAAATATTTGAATGCAGTACTCAAGTACTCATTCACATCATCCATTTGTGTCTTCACTTGACTAGTGAGTGAAGGAACTAAGAATCCAACATTCTTTATATCAAAGTTTGTCATCTCAGTATATAAATGGCTGTAAAACATTTGTGAAAATTTGATATGTTACAAATAAGCCAAAAATGTATATATTCGAGTAATCTATATTGATTAATTCTTACCTTATCCATACTTCTAATATTGAAGTATATAGCCAATCATACCGGAACAACTCTATAATATCATCAAGAAAAATAAAATTCTCAAAGTCCCTCCCAACTGCATCTTCTGTTAAATTGACCCCCATATGTGATCCTGGGCTTTGGTTGGCTAAGTATTGAGCCAAACATTTACTTTTATTTCCCAATTCATCGAATGTGGCTTCTGGAATGAAAGAAGGCTTGGGCATAGGAGGACAACTACTAGGATTTTTACTTTTTGGTTTACAAACCTGTTAATTAAATACATACTTATATTAAACGAGTTCATATATGTAGTTAGTCAAATATGAAAAACATGTAGATATACCTTGTCAATGATAACCAAGTGTCTAGGCCATCCCACCATAGCACCCTCTGCTTCATCAAATGTACCATATTCAGAAGAAGGTATGGGTAGTGGTTTGTCCCCCATTCCGTCATACACAAGATGAATGGACACACGACAAATGTCATCAGAAACTGATTGACAATGCAATGTACCACCGATGTTGTATACCTTACCCACTGCCACAACATTGTACTCTGGAACCTCCACTGCAGGTTTACAGTTCATACAAACCTAGTTGAAATAATATAAGTTATATACAAAGCGGTAAACCAGATACCTACTATATTATATATATCATATTAACATATATAGAACAAAGTTACTACAGATTGTTGTGGTGGTTCATTGGGAGTGCTCCCATGACCTTCATTGGGAGCTTGTACCTCATCATCTGAGAGACGCACAGTTTGAGGAGGTTGAGAAGGTTGAATAGGCTGAAATGAAGACAATATTTGTTGCACTTTTTGTGATACTAATGCTTCAACCTCATCATGTGTAACTGTACGACCTCTTCTAGATTCTGAAGGCCCATAATAAGTCTTGAATCCTATGCCAGCTCCTTATCCCCTAACACGGACAAGATGCTCTTTCGTACCAAGAGCAACTGATAGTTCATCCATGCGTCCAATTGGTATGAACTTTCCTTATTTTCTTTGCTCATAGAGATCATCCTATTCATATTTAATGAAAATATTAAATCACAAACAATTAGAGATCATCCTATTCATATTTAATGAAAATATTAAATCACAAACAATTAGATATTATTAAATCTCTTTAATTACTTAATTGTGATGAACTTACCATCTTTTGTGCCACCTCCTTAGTTGCAGGGTTGGTAATTTCACCTGCTTAATTTATTTTTTCTAGCATCAAGCCAAATTTTATAACGGGGTGGACGCTCAACTTGAGTTGTGCTAGACCCTTCTCCAGAAGAGATTTGCTTCTCCAGTTGTTCTCGACGCTGGGCATAACTAAGGTATCCCATGTGATGGTTACACACATTTTTGGTCCGTCTTTCCTTTTGGGCCTCGTGAATAGCCTGATCATTTAAAATGAGGTATTGCAATTTACAACTTGGCAAACATATACATATATAAAAACATTAATTGTATACCTAAAACTCTTCTGAATTCCTTTGTGCAACAAATCTGTCCCACACCTCAGGATCTATAAAAATATATACATCTGTTGCTTTCTTCTTTTGCTTAGGATTATCTATATAATCCCTTTTGAGATAGGTCTTAAATGCCCTCCATCGTACACCACAACGCTGCAACACTCTTTTCCTGTGGTCTTTTTCATTTAAATGAAAAACACCCTATATAAAAATGAAGCAATAATCTTAATTTCAAAAAGTGTATGTCAAAATAAAAAACTGGAATCAATAAACAAAAAACAAGATAATATAGTATCAAAATTCAACTCACAGATATATCTTTCCAAAGGAGGTCTTTCAAGCCAATAGGAACATCATGCCAGTTTTCTATATCTATTGGCACCTTACTGCGTGTGGTTTCCCCTACATAATGCTTAAAAGTACTAGCATGTTCCCCAATAGGTACTCCTCCCCTTTCAAACTGGATTGACAATTTCTCCCCTTTTGCCCTAAGCTCTTGCAGCCGACGCATCACTGTGGGACCTCTACTCTTCTTAACATCACCACTAACATCCTCATGCTCATGATCAAAATGTTCATCTTCACTTGCCATTTTAGAACAACCTGCAAATATACATGATAAAAGAAAACATAAGTGATAATAAAAGAACAAGTGGTGATATATAATAAAATGTATACATGATAATAGAAAATGTGTGCTTGAATGATAATACATGCCTCTAGTTTTGGTTGAGTTGTTAGTCAAGTAAAATTCCTTCAGCATGGTCTTGACGTGTATATAAGTCATCGGTGTTAACTTCAACATTGACACTTGGCAAACCAACTAAAAATGGGCTGGAATCATCATACTTTTCATAGTATTCTTCTTCATTTATAGGATCCACAGTAAACTGTCTTTTTCCATGAAGAACGACAGACCAATTTTTATTTTCTGGGTCATCAATATAGAATACTTGTTTTGCTTGGTCTGCCATGATGAATGGTTCATCTTTCTCTCCAATTTTTTCAAAATTCACCAATGTGAGACCCAACTCATCAACTAAAATGCCTTTGTTGTTATCAACCCAATTACATCTAAAGATAGGAACTCTGAAATTTGTATAGTCCATTTCCCATATGTCCTCAATGATGCCGAAATGGGACATCTCAGCTTCACGTGGTCTTTTATCTTTAGCACTAGCAAAATACAACGAACAAGCTTTAACAGTGACCCCACTATTTTGGACTATACTACTTTCATCTTGACTTTTAGTGTAATATAAAAATCTGTTTATGTCATAACCTTCATATGACATGACATCCATTTTTGGCTTAAAGGCGAACCATTTTATGTTCTCAGCAACATTATTTGGTGATTCAGATAGCTGCTTAAAGACTTTCTCTTCAAACCACCTAATAAATGTTCGATTATGCTCTCTTGCAAGCCACATTGAACTGGATCGCGGATGATTTTTCTTAATAAGATCATTGTGTTATGTGATGTAGCTACTAACTTCATCGATGTTGTGTAAAATATACAAATGTGCTTGTTCCCACAACTCACGACTAATTCCTTTCACTCGTGCTCCCAGAGTTCCTTTGCCACAATAAGACTCAGTAATAAGATCATTTTTTAGATCGCTAGAAGTTTCATTGGAATTCAAAAAATCATTGCAAAAGTCCATCACTTCCCTAGCCACATAACCCTCAATAATACTCCCTTCAGGACGATAACGATTCCGAACATCACCTTTAAAAACACTCATGTAGCGTTCAAATGGATACATCCAATGTAAAAAAATTAGACCCAACATCTTCACCTCCCTTGTAATATGTACTACAAGATGAACCATGATATCAAAAAATGAAGGAGGAAAGTACATTTCAAGCTGACACATGGTAACAATTACATCATTTTGTAATTTATCGAGAGTATCAGGATGTATCACTTTGTTGCATATTTCATTGAAGAAGAAACAGAGTCTTGTGATTGCAAACCTTACATGCTTCGACAATATAGATCGAATAGCCACAGGTAAAATTTGTTGCATTAAGGTGTGACAATCATGAGATTTGAGACCTATCAATTTCAGATCCTTCTTTGATACCAATCTACAAATATTAGAAGAGTATCTTTGTGGAACCTTAATATTATACAAGCACTCACAAAAAGTCTTTTTCTCCTTCTTGGACAAAGTGTAACAAGCTGGTGGTAAATATGTGCGGCGATCCCTGATATCAACTGATAATTCTTTTCTTATACCCATTAATTCTAATTCTTTTCTAGAGTTGATGCCGTCTTTAGTCTTTCCTGGTATGTTCAATAACGTACCGATGATGCTATCACAAACATTTTTTTCAACATACATGACATCAATGCAATGTCTAATTGTCAAAAATCTCCAATAAGTAAGATCCCAGAATATTGACCTCTTCTTGTATAGAGATTTGTCACAGGCGAGCGTACGACTACTTGAACTCTTTCCAAATTCATTAACAATATGTTTCACCCTATCATATACAACATTTCCTGGTATAGGTTTAGGAGCACTTTGTTCCTCAGTTGACCCATTAAAGGTTTTGCGTTGCCTTCGATAAGGATGCACTGTTGGGAGAAACCTCCGATGACCAAGATATACGATTTTACCACCATATTTAAGTCGAATTGAATCAGTATTTTCCTCACAAACAGGACATGCTTTGTATCCTTTTATGCTATATCCAGACAAATTTCCATAAGCTGGGAAGTCATTAATCGTGCAAAACAACATAGCACGCAAAGTAAAGATCTCTTTACGTGAAGCATCATATGTCATAACACCTTCTTCCCATAATTTCGTTAGGTCATGAATTAGAGGTTGAAGGTAAACATCAATATCATTTCCAGGTTGCTTGGGCCCTGATATCAATATTGACAACATGACATACTTATTTTTCATACACAACCAAGGAGGAAGATTGTATATAACAATCATAACAGGCCATGTGCTATGTTGGCTGCTTAATGTACCATATGGATTCATTCCATCTGTACAGAGTCCAAGTCTTACGTTCCTTGTTTCTTTACCAAATTGAGGGTATAATAAATCAATTTTCTTCCATTGTGGTGAATCAGATGCATGTCGTAGGATGCCATCATCATTGACCTTTAACTCCCCATGCCAAGACAATTTTGCACATCTTCTGTATTAGCAAATAAGCGTTGAAATCGTGGTATTATTGGTAGATACCACATCACCTTGGCAGGAGAGCCATTTTTAGCCTTAGCTGAATTTGTAGTCTTGTACCTTGACGCACCACATTTTGGACAATTTATCAAATCACTATAGTCCTTCTGAAATAACACATAGTCATTTGGACATGCATGAATCTTCTTAGCCTCCATTCCCATTGGGCACATTATTTTCTTTGCTTGATATGTAGAAATTGGAAGCTCGTTGCCTTCAGGAAGAATTTCCTTTAACAAAGACAACAATGAAGTGAAACTCTTATTGCTCCACCGATTTTGAGCTTTAAGAGTATATAATCACATCACATCACTCAACCTCGTGAACTTAGTACAACCCTTATATAATGGTTTTTCAACATCATGGACAATGTTTGCAAATAAAGAAGGTGGATCAATGACATTGTACTGTCAGCTACGTAGCATCTCATCAACCATATCATCCTGAATCAGGTCATCCTGAATCGGTTCATCATTGACATTAACATCATTATCTATATCTTCTATGTCACCACTATTAATATCAACATTTTCTGATCCATAATTAAGTTTCCCTCCATGCTAATACCATTCATTATAACCTTGTATGATCCCATTGCATATGACATGATTCTTAATTTCCTCAACAGTATCAACTTTCAAATTGTTACCACAATTTCTACATGGACAATAGAACCTATCTGTAGGTAGTTTCCTATGTTCCTCAGCAAATCTGATAAATTCATCAACACCTTTGGTAAACTCTAGACTACAACGGTTCTTGATAGACATCCAACTTCGATCCATTTTCTAGATCACATTAAAATTAATTATCAAACTGAGCATTTAATATTTTTTTTGAAGGTACTGAGCATTTAATATTGATACTATAAGTTGTAAGGTTTTTTATAGGAAATTCATTACTTTTATACTAAAGTGTACCACCTATCCCATTTTTTAATATTTAACCTCACTAGTAATTGTATAATGTATGTTTAGTTTTCAATAAAATTTCAGCAGCATTTCCCCTTAGTTCTCCAAGTACATCAAGGTAAATGGCACATAACCACTCACATATGTACCCAGAGAACAAATGAGGAAATACTACTAAAAATTTTCTTCAAAACTAAACATACATTATACAACTACATCCTAAGTGAGATTAAATATCCAAAAACAGTCCCATATCGGGGACTATCCAAAATTTACTCCTAATGAATAAATTTTGAACGGGTTTCTAAGTTTATATATAAATGTATTTGTCATATTTATGCATAGGTGGTCTCATCTATAAACCCTAAAGTGTCAATCTAAAACTAAACAATGTCTACCCTTGCATGATGTAGATATAAAAGAATACATGTTTTTATTATTGGTTGTTTTACTAGATAACCATTCATTTATATGTACTGAATTGAATAATCAATTAGGTGCTCTTAACAAAAATAAATAGAAAGGCGTAAATTAAACATCATGCATGATCTTTCATAATAGATAACGGTAAATCAAGTAAATCAAGACTCAAATGCAAAAGACAGCCAACACGACCAGTGTACCTAGCACGGCCGTATAGCACGGCACGGCAGTGGTACAACTCAAATGCAAAAGACAGCCAACACGACCAGTGAACGTAGCACGGCCGTATAGCACGACACGGCCGTGGTACAACTGTACCTAGCACGGCCGTATAGCACGGCACGGCCGTGGTACAACTCAAATTTAGAAGTCAGTCATGGTGAACTGTAACCTTTAAAAACTAAAATTTTTGGCCAAAACGGCCGTGGCACCAAGCATGGCCGTGCAAAGCACAGGCCGTGGCACCAAGCATGGCCGTAGCAAGACCATGGTACACCAATATTAGGTTAAAAGAAGAGTCTGAAACGGAAAATGAACTTACCGGAAAGGTGGTGGCGTCGAAAGCCTTGGCGGAGGCGAAATCATTCGGAGAGAGTAGGTGGCGGCGGTGAAACTTGGCTGCGGCGGGGGCGTCCTCGGAGAATCGGTTGAGATGGTGGCAGCGGCAACTTTGAAGTGGCAGGGGCAAAGCTTTGGAGCGTCGGCGAGACCTTGCTGCGTCGGAGAGACCTTTGGCGGTGGCGGGGGCGTCTTTGGAGAGAGGACCGACACCTTGGCGATGGCGGCAAAGGTTGGAGGCAGCGCGGAGAGGTCCGGAAGGTCGGGCGGTGAGGTGAGAGCTCCGAAAGGTCGGGCGGTGAGGTGAGAGCTCTGAGTGTCGGGCGGCGAGGTGAGAGCTCCTGAAGGTCGAGCGGCGAAAGAGTGTTGTGGGAGAGAGGGCTGTGCGAGCTGCGGCCGGTTTGTGACGATGTGGGAGAGAGGGCAGGGTTTTGATTTTTGTGTTGACTTCTGCGGTCAGTTAACTAAAAAACCGACCCAACAAGTCCCATATAGGGACGGTTATTAGAAAATAAGCGACCCGAGAAATATCCGGTGCCCGAACAACCGAACCTATAGGGACGATTATTGTAAAAATCGACCCGAGAAGTCCAGGGCTATGCGGACGGTTATCCAGTAAAATTGACCGTAAAAGTCAGCCTAGCGGTACATCTATACGGACGGTTATTTAAAAAACCGACCGAAGAAGTCGACAAGCGGTACCCGAACAATTACTAGGGTCATTTATTTAAAAAACCGACCCCAGCGTGCGAAGGCAGAAAAACCAATTTTCTCCGCGGGAAGCATTTTGGGTCGGTTTTCTATTTTCGCGGGTCTTTTCTAGCGTCGATTACTTTAAAAAAAACGACCCAATAGCTATAAGCGGTACCCGGATTTTTTTCTAATGACTTCTTGCTTCGGTTTTAGCTTATTAGGTCATTTTTTCTAATATAAGTGACGCTAACAGAAGCGATGTTAGAGGCCAAAAATGTACTAGTGGTCCTTTCCTATAGAGGGTTACCAAGTGATGGGGGAATTATTGCACATACAAATTCACTAGGAACATAATCCCAAGATTTTATCATAATAATAGCACGACATCTCTATCTTGAAGTGGATGTATGTTATCATATTATAATTTAAGATTGAACTTAATGAACAATTGATTGATTGATTTAACCATACCTGGAAGAGTAATTAATATTAAAGGTAGTTAATTTTAGATTACACTAAGTGCAAGAATAGCAGTCTAAATTAATGTTAAGATTATCAATAGGTAGTAACACTAGGGTGAGTGGGTTTCACCACTACTTCCCACGTTCTCTGTCTCACCACATCATAAATAAGTATGATGGATAATATCAACTATGGGTAAATCCACTTTCAATGTTAGGATTAAAAGATGGAGAAATATCACTCTAGGCTTAACGTTGGCATTTCCTAGAGATCACATACATGTAGCATCATAACACACATATATGAAGTCTCATCAAGGGTTTAACAAAAAAGAGTCGATATTCAAGATCCCAAATTCAAAGTTCTCTACATCCAATATCACGATAAATGTGTAAAACTACTGATCAGATAAGAATAAAAGTGTTAAATGATTGACTCAAAATGAAACAAGGTTCATACATAGTCAGATGCAATAAAAGATAATAGTAGGAAGTGGGGCTACTTACCACTCCCCAGCATAAGAAATTACTTGCTTCTCATAGTGAGATTTGAAAAAATAGGGAAACAAAATAGATAGCCATCATCTTTGTGGTTAGAGGGGATTCCATCTTGGTGTGTGCAACAATAACCTTCATGCCCAAAGATAGGGATGATGCAAATAAACAATAGTATACACCAACAACTATCATTTGGTGATTGTTCTTATTTGTTGTCCTTCCTTTTCTTGGAATAGACCCACTATAGAGGAGATTGTAGATGGATGGATGGCAGCGGTGGTCGATGGAAGAGACATCCTTGATCTACCTCTTTTGGGGTCAAGTAGAAGAGACATGATGGAATGGAGATCATCAATGAAGATGAACAGTGAAAAAGGTCAACTAAACGAACAATGGTTATTGTCTTCTTTGCGATGAAGGTGGAGTGTGGTAGACCAACAACTAGAGCAGAGATTCCCCCTAAAATAAGGATGGAGGGTGAATTTATGGGATAGGGGTTAGTGTTTCCATCTCATGGAGAACCAAATAGTGTTAGAATTTGATAGGAGGAAGATGAGGACTTTTGTGATCCCTACTACTTCCATCGATGGATGGAGTTGGGGTTTACATAGTTTGGCAAGTCTATATTTTCAATGGTTGGAGGCATATATATCTCATTGGTTGTTTGCATGTTGAAATTCCATCGGTAGAAGCACTCATAACTAACAGTAACGGAAGTATATGTGTTAATTGGTAGGCATCTTTGTCAGTTTAGGAACAAGGTTTTCATCGATGGATTCTGTTGGAGTTTTAAAAGAAAGTCTCAACTAGTCAATCACCTACAAGTGTATGGGGTCACTTGTAGTTGAGTGTTGAATACAAGGATCTAGGTTAGCTAGGTGCAAAATCATTGACTTTCATCAATCTAAGTCGAATTACAAAGGTTGAGTTTGATTACAAATAGCTAAAAGATGATTATCAACAAAAGAGCTTAAGTTAAAGGTTGGATTCATAATTTTAGAGACTTGGACATTGGATTTCACAACCACACCATCACATCATATGTAACTACAAAATTAAAGCATGCCATCAATTCACAAGGAGGTTGTCATCATTATTCACCTCCCGGTGACATGAGATGGTTCTCAACTTTGCATAACACTCCCGTATCTATGCTTAGTTTTAAATACAACCACAAACCCTCAACATTCTCTAGCCACTCTGTGTTTTAAGAGCACATTGCTATGGATCCTGCTCCCTACTCCCTCATACATTCTCCCATAGCACAAAAAAGCATAAAACATGTATAAAAGGTGGCCAACCAATCATACAAGCTAATAAACACCGTAGGCATCCATGGTGAAGCAAATTGACTAGCTTTCAATATAAATTTTGACTTCACATGGGCAACGACATGGGAGTTACCTTACCATGCCCAATAAGAAGGTTCTACTCGCACATAATGGAGAAACACACACACATAGCAGAATATTTAGAGCTTTGTATAGCTAAGAGAAGAAAAAGCTGAAGGAACTAAAGGTGTAGTCAAGGGGGAGTAGAACTCCATCTAGAGGATGAGATTCTACCCTTAGAGCTGCTTCAACTCAGACAATCCTCCCTTCCGAGAAGCTTGAGTGAGAAGAAAAGCTCTACAACACCTTTGCAGAAGAAATGGTGAAGAATGGAGGGTCTTTCTCAAGAAACCTCTTCTTCCACCCCAAAATCACCCTACTTTTGCTCTGGAACTTCTCTTGGACAAAAATTGTTTCAAATGGCAAGTGATAACCTCCCTAAATGGTAGGACACTATTTTAAAATGAGGGGCACTTGCTACTGAAATCTATAGAAAACTAATGAAGACACAAAGTATCTTTGTGGAGACACATCATGTGCCATCATGTAATTGGCTGCTGAAATGCATCCTTGCGATAAGTACACAGTGTGTTCAGGATTGGACACACCATGTAGCTACTACTAAAGTTGATCTGGGAGAATAGAACACATCGTGCACTATTAAACACACGGCAGTGTGTGTTGGAAGCAAGCTCAAGTCAGCCTTTTGGATTGTGAGGACACATCATGTCTTAATAAGGACACGTTGTGTTGTCCTCTCTACAATTCAGGCACCGAGGTCACTAGAAACTTACACACCCATGTGTTACATAACACATGGCGTGTTCTTTGTTATGTGAGCTTTTTCTAGAAAGTTACATGTCGTGTCTTATTAAAGACACGCCATGTTCGGTGCTATTTCTTTAGGATGAACTTTGAATCTGCTACAATTCAAAGGGAGGTCCAAGTGAGGTCAGATTTGGGTTGGGCTATCTTCAATTTGTCATTTTTAACATATTCATATGATCAACATCATGCAACAAGTAAAATAACTAGAAGATGCCTAGTTAAACATGATTAGAGGCTAAATAGGAGGCAAAATGAAATGAACTTGTATGTGAATGTGTACAAAAAGTATATATGAAATGCACACATCAAATCCCCCTAATCTTTAACTATTTCTTTTCTTCAAGCAAAAGGAGCATAGAACACAAATGAAGGAATTGCCAAGATCATGCATGGATTAAATAAATTGGTAGATGTAAATGAGGCCAATCAACCATAATCATCATGTTCATATTCATAGACTTGATTTCAACTTAGACATCCAAGAAAGAAAATTAAGTTCAACATGGGTGGTAACACTTAAATGAAATAGTCAACAAGGCAACACTAAATGGAACTTAGATGACCAATCCAAACAATCAATGAGTTTGCAACTAGACTTTTCATCTATTGTGGATGCAAAAGATAGAATCTTAGTTAATGTTAGCAATTTTTTCTCTCTCTCTCCTTATTTTCCTAAAAGGTATGATTTTAGATTAGGGGTTCTGACACTCGTCTACTATTGTAGGCTTATGCACAGAAGGAGTACTTGTTCGAGTATTTTACCCTCTTTTAGGACATATCACCTAACTTTTGTGGCCAGATTGGACTTACATTAGGTTAGTATGACATGTGGGCAGTTTTAGCCATCTTTTATGGGGTAATTAGGGTGAAGTGAACCAAAAGGTATTAGGATTTGTCATGGGTTACACTTATTTTTTGTAGAACAAAGAGAGTTAACTAAATTGCAACATTAGTTGGATTCCATACATTTGATTTGAATTTTTTCACTGAAAAGGGTGGTTCTAATGTCACTAAAGGTTTGGAAAAATCATCTCCTATTCTAAGAAATGTGGTGAATTTGACATATTCACAAAATTCATTACCAATTACATGTATTATGCAATTCAGGATGAAGAAGATGAAATTTAGGCTACAAACATAAATATGAAATTAAGCACATGTTGATTGCCATAAAGTTTCATTTGATTCATGGATGCTCATTCAATTTCTTCAAATAGTAATTCTTATAAGGAATGACATGATCGTTCAACTGGGGTGAAAAAAATTCATTACATAGGATAGGCCTCATATCATACTAAACTTGCCATGAGAAAAGCAGAAACTTAAAATAGAAACTAAAGACAAGAATTGGATAACTAGAAAATGAAAACAACTAAAAAACTACAGCTACATTACCGACCGATTGCACCCCCCTAAGCTTGAAATTTGTAGTGTCCTCACTGCATCAATAAAACCTAAGGAAGAAGCAACCTATTACCTACCATGAAGGATATCATCAAGAAGGGCCAGCACCCCCGTGACCAGTAAGGAAAAACTAGTTGACCAAATCATCACCATTAGTAATGTTGATCGACATGGGCATTGGAGTTGGCTCCAACTGCTGCTGGTGAGGTTGGAAAGGTTGGGGCATTGGATAGTGGTTTAGAGAGATATGCCACATATCCATGCGCTAGACCATGTAATGCATCACCGAGTACTACTGACCCATCAGATCAAGACGACCGTCTAGATGGTCAAATCACTGTTGAACATAGCCGTAAAGATGCCTAACGTCAGGCATATTCCAAGAGTACTTGGTCTGAGTGCTTGTGGATGGCGGAGGCATAGTGTGCATATGCGTAGGAGGTGCATTGGGACCAACATGGGCTTTAGGGGCATCTACATCATCATCATCACCACTAAGGTCTACCTTGCAATTATCTTTATTTGTCAGGGTTATGTTCTCCAAGTCAGGCATATCAATGTATTGATCATTATCAAAATATTGTCTGAACTTGGCCTCATCATTGGGAACCCTAGAAACCAGCCCTGTAGAAATCAGATAATGGATATCCACTAGGTTCCTACCTGGTGCAGCCTCTAGACTAGTCAGGTCTACCTCAAGCTTTTTGGCCAGGAGAGTGATAAACCCTCCACTCATGATGTCCCTAGATTCCCTCTTCTTCCCCTTCTTAATGTCAAGGAACCCAATGAGTATGAAATAACCTACATTGATATGATAATCATAAACCATACCCCATAGAAAAAATAAATACTACTTATGACACACTCCTTGAGTTTTGTTCTTGGCAAAGACCCTGTGTTGAGAAGGTGGTGGACATATCTGAAGATGGGGTTATGGATGGCAGATGCTCTAGCCTTATTGGTTTCATGTCTTTATTCATTTCTTATCTCATTCCAGAAGACATTACTATCAAAAGCTGGAGGAAAACTGAGAGAACCCTTGTTGTGGCACTCTAAGATATCACAAAATTGCTTGAATGTGATTTTGTAGCCTTACCCCAGTAGATGGAAATGAATAAAAGCATATGGTTCTAACCTATTCCTCAGGTCCTCCTCAACCTTCAAAGTAGTAAGAAACTCATACGTGAGGTGAGGGTAAGTGTTGCTTACTATCCAACAGATGAACTTGAGACCCAACTCATTGAGTTGCAGTTTGACTTCATCTTTGAACCCTAAGGCTCCCATTGTTTGATCACAGACAAAGCATGTAGGGAGAACCCTACGGGAGATGAGGAACTAGTGCATGGGCTCTTCCTCTATGTTGACCCTAAATTGGGTCATGGAGACGTAGGTTGGAGCTAATGATGAGCTTGTTCCATGCTTTTGGTTAGACCCTTGCTTCACCAGCGCCATTGCAGATTGAAAAGTAACTCAAACGACCTTGAACACGGTGTGTCTAAATAAAGACATGACATGACTTTAGGCAGGACGACTGGTGAAATGGGTGAAGGACAAAATGTGTCTTTTGGAGGACACATCATGTACCTAGAGCTTGGCGGTGGCTGGAGGTTGGAGATGAAGGAAATTCTTCACACGACATGGCCTCAACTCCTCACGACGTGTCTTCTCTAACTTGGTGATGAAGTGGATGTCGATAGAGGGGTGAATGCATTGCTTTTCCTGTTAGGACAAAGGTGAATCTATTTAGAGGTAGTGGAATCACATCGGCATCTGCTAGGATAGAAGTGAGCTTGCTTTAAGGTGTGCAGAGCTGCCTCGTGGAGCTTCAGAGTAACAAAAGGCGGCGGTGTTGCTGGAGTCTTTGCTCTGAGTTGATGGATCAACTTGGCCATAGATTTGGGGCTGGAATCATTGCACACAGTCGAAGGGTTCGCACACGGATGGTAGGATATGGTTGGTTGAGAGTGAAAATGAGGGAGGCGGCTAGAGATTAGGGCTATAAACATGCCTTCTCGTATTAGATGTGACATGTCTTTTCACAGACACAACTTGTTCTGTTGTACAGATTGCATGCTCCCTTTTGAACATACTTTAACTAAATAGGACATGGTGTGTCCTACTTAGAAAATGTTGTGTGTGATTCCAGAAGTCAAGGTTGAAGTCTCCCTACTGATATTGACACACTGTGCTCAAATAAAGACACAGTGTGTACTCTTCTAGAAAAAATAGAGCCATTCCAAATTTAGCATCATACATGTCATGGTCAAATTAAGACATGCCATGTAACATTCCAGATGAAAACTATGCATTCTCTACCTGATAACTACACGACATGTCAAATAAAGACACATCGTAAGTTTTCCTAGAAAAATTCAATACATTTGAAAGATCTAGAGGACATGCTATGTTTGATTAAAAACATTTTATGTTTGATTCCAATGGGTGTCATCTGTGATCATGCACGCCGTGTCCAAAATAATATGTGTCATGTACCCTTGAGTATCTACATAGTCGCCCTTCTGTGAGTAGTGACATGACATATGCAAATAAAAACACGCCGTGTCTTTTTGAATCTCTATAGAAATTGTCTTCTTTTATCAACACTTGTAGAGATGATGATATGTATCTATGAGGGTCTACATTATTACATTCATCCATAACAAGTTTATTTTGAGAATTGAAAATTGTTTTTGATTAAAACAAATTAATGAAATCTATCCTAATGTGGGGTCAAATCCCACAAGTTCCTCTATTTAAAGTCTAGAGTAAGACTCTTTAATTCTTAGATCATGCATCTTGGAGGGAGAAAGAGGCTCCCTTATCAATATCGTCTTTGTTGGTGTACAACTTGCATCTTTGTCCATTAACTTTGAATGTTGATTGCTTCCCTTGTAGCTCAACTGTCCCATATGGATAGACTTTCACGACTAAGAATGGTCTAGATCACTTAGATCTCAGCTTCCCTGGAAAGAATTTAAGCTTGCAATTGAACAGTAGAACACAATCTCCTTCTTTGAATTCTTTAATATTGATTCTTTTGTCATGCCATTGCTTTGTCTTTTCTTTGTAGATATTTGTGTTCTCATATGCATCCATCCTGAGTTCTTTGAGCTCCTGGAGTTGTATACATATTTTCTCCCCTGCTCTCTATAGATCATAGTTAAGGAATTTGATTGCCCAAAGTTCCTTATGCTCTAATTCTACGGGTAAGTGACATGATTTTCCATAGATTAGCTTGAATGGAGTTGTCCCAATTAGAGTTTTGAAATCCATCTTGTACACCCATAGTGCATTATCTAGCTTTAGTGCCCAATCCTTTCTTGAGCTAGAGATAGTCTTTTGTAGAATAGATTTTAGTTGCCTATTGGAGATCTCCACCTGACCCGATGTTTGAGGATGATAAGGTGTGGACACCTTGTGCTTCATTCCATATTTTCTCATATTATTGAAGTGTCTTTTATTGAAGTGGCTGCCAACATCAGATATTATTTCTCTTGGAACTCCAAACTTGGGAAAAATAGTCTTCTGGAACAACTTTCTCACAAACTTGGCATCTGGTGATTGAGTAGGGATTGCCTCCACCCATTTGGATACATAGTCACATGCTACTAGGATGAACTTGTAGCTGCATGAGGATGGAAAAGGGAACATATAATCTATGCCCAACACATTGAATACTTCTATCTCTAGGATTGAATTCAGCAACATTTCACCCTTCCTTGAAATCCCTCCAACTCTTTGACACTTGTCATAAGCTTTGACAAATATGTGCGCATCACAAAATAGACTTGGCAAATAGAAACCTACTTGAAGAATCTTGGCTGTAGTCTTATCCAGTCCAAAGTGTCCACCATAGGGGGAGGAATGCCAATCTTAAATTACACTTGCAATCTCTTCATTAGGAATGCATCTCCTAATAAGACCATCGACACATTGCTTAAACAGTAGGGGGTCATCCCAATAATAGAACTTAACATCATGGAGGAACTTTTTCTTCTGTTGGTATGTGAAATCAAGAGGAAGTCATCCAATAGATAGATAATTTGCAAAATTATCAAACTATGGCATAGCAAGAGAGTTCACTACATACAACTTCTCAATAGGAATTTTTTCATCAATTGGAACCTTATCTTCAACACTGGTTGATACATGTGAAAGGTGATCAACTACATTGTTTTATGTCCCATTCTTATCTTTGATTTCCAAGTCAAACTCATGTAACAGCAGTATCCAATAGATGACATGAGGTTTTGCATCTTTCTTACTCTAAAGGTACCTTATTACAACATGATCCGTGTATACAATGACCTTAGAACCCACTAGGTACTGTCTGAACTTGTCAAAGTCATAGACTATGGAAAGCATCTCCTTCTCACTAGTGACATAGTTGATTTGTGCATCATCTAGGGTGTTACTTGCGTAGTGTATGGCATGTAGTTTTTTGTCTTTTCTTTGTCCCAAAACTTCTTCTATAGCGTAGTCGCTTGCATCACACATTACTTTAAAAGGAACACTCCAATCTGGTTGTTGGATGATGAGAGTTGAAACTAGAGCATCTTTTAATCTTTGAAAAGCTATTTGGAAATCATAATCAAACACGAACTCAACATCTTTGTCTAGCAAGGAGCATAAATGCTTTGCAATCTTTGAAAAGTCTTTTATGAATCTTCTATAGAACCCCGCATGTCCCAAGAAGTTGTGAATTTCTATCACATTGGTTGGAGTTGACATCTTTTCAATAGCCTCCACCTTGGATTTATCCACTTCAATTCCCCTATTCAAAATAACATGGCCTAGTACAACCCCTGTCTGCACCATAAAGTGGCACTTCTCCCAATTAAGCATGAGGTTGACTTGTTGGCATCTCTACAAAACTTTAGTTAGATTCAATAAAGAATCATCAAAAGAATTTCCATAAACACTAAAATAATCCATGAATATTTCCATAATCTTTTCAATGTAATTAGATAATATAGCTGTCATAAAACTTTGAAATGTGGCAAGAGCATTACGATGCCCAAAGGAAATCTGCCTATAAGCATAAATTCCATAGGTGCATGTAAAAGTGGTATTTTCTTGATCGGGTGGGTGGATGAAAATATGAAAGAAACCACTGTACGCATCAAGATAACAAAAGTAAGAGTGATGGGCAAGCCTTTCAAACATCAAGTCAATAAAAGGCAAGCTGATATGATCCTTTCTTATGGATTTATTTAATTTCCTATAACCAATGCACATTTGCCATCCAGTGACAATTCTTGTTTGTATTACATCATCATTTTCCTCTTTTATTATAGTTGTTCCTCCTTTCTTGGGCACAACATGTATAGGGATCACCCAAGGACGATCACTTATTGGATAAATAATTCTGGCATCTTTAAGTTTTAAAATTTCCTTCTTTACAACTTCCATCATATTTTGGTTTAGTCTCCTTGGGAGGTCTATGCAAGGTTTGGAATTTTCTTCCAAAGCTACTCTATGCATACAGATAGAAGGGTCAATTACTTTGAGATCATGAATCGGGTACCCTATCACATCTTTATAGATTCTAAGTTCATTTAAGAGTATTTCTTCTTGATCTTCATTCAATTCAACATTTATAATAACTAGATAGGTGGAGTTTGGGCCTAAGAAAGCATACCTCAACCCTGGTGGGAGGGGATTTAATTTTACCTATATGTTTGGAGCATTAGTGTTGCTTTCCTCATTCTTCTTTGGTTCTTCATCACTTGGTGGAATCTTCAAGGTTTCAAAAATTTCCTCATTGGAAGTGACTTTTGTATCTTCTTCTTCAAGATCATCAACAATAATATCTACAAAATTCTTTTCTTCCTCAAATAGTGTGTCTATAGTATCTATTAGACAAAGATACTCCATAGAGCTAGGTGCCTTCATGGCATCATAAATAGTGAATACAAGCTCTTCATCTCCAACTCTAACTGTGAGTTATCCTTCTCTAATATCAACTAGACAACCTGTAGTACGTAGGAAAGGTCTTCCAAAGAGGACCGGATTGGCTGGGTCCTCATGCATGTCTAAGACCACAATGTCACAAGGAATGAAAAACTTCCCTATCTGTACATGAATGTATTCAATCACTCCTCTAGAATGTTTGATAGAGAGATCAACCATCTGAATAATCATTGTGGTTTCAAGTCTCCCAAGTCCAACTTTTCCCACAAAGAAGCAGGAATCAAATTGATTCTAGCTCCAAGATCAACAAGGCCTTTATTAAAAGTAGAGTCTCCAATCTTGTAAGGGAGAGTGAAAGCACAATAATCATCTAGTTTTTCAAGCATACAGTTCTGGATGATAGAGCTTAGCCTTTCAGATAACATAACAAGTTTTATCTTGACCAGATCTCCTTTTCTTTTTTAGGATGTCTTTTAAGAATTTACCATAAGAGGGCATTTCAAATATGACTTCAACTAGAAGTAGATTCACATACAACTTGTTCAAAATGTCCATAAACTTATCAAACTTAAAATCATCTTTGGTATTAGAAAACCTATGAGGGAAAGGAGTATTAGGCTTGCTAGAAGAATCACCTTGATGTAGATTTCCAGTAGATTTTTTTCTTTTATTTTCAACAGTTTCTTCAACAGCAATGTCAATAACTTCTTTAGATTTCCTCTTGGATAGTGAAGACCCTCCTATGACTGTCCCACTCCTTAGTGTCATGGATTTGCAAGTCTCCTTGGGATTCATAACCGGTTGACTAGTCAAAGAACCTAAAAATGCTCCTTGGTTGGCTAAAGCTTGTTGAGCTATCTGGTTCTCCAACATCTTGGTGTGGGTGACAATTCCATCAAGCTTAGAAGACAGTTGTGTGATGGCATCCTTTAAGATATTGTGCCCATAACTCATCATTCTGCTGAATTTGTGTAGTCACAAAAGTCTCAAGAAGACTTTCCAAGATGGATTTTTGCGATGGTTGAGTCATTTGTTGAAATTTATTAAAGTTCATGTTGTTGTTATTATACCCCATCAAATGTTGATGATTGGAATTCATTGGCTGGCAATTGCTCATAGGTTGTTGACCTTGTTGCTGTTGGTTTTGTGAGTTGTTGTTCTTATAAGAAAAGTTTGGATGGTCTCTCCATCTTGGACTATAGGTCTCTGAGAAAGGATTGTAGGATTGTCTGTTATTGAATTGCCTACAACATTGACTTACTCTGGCATCTCAATGGCATTCATCTGTTATGAAAAACAAAAAGAAGAGTTGTGGTTGGATGTTCCACACGCCTCACACACTTGCTCAACTACTTGAATAGAGTGAGTGGTTAGCTTTTCAAACTTCCGAGTCAAGGCATCAAGTTTGGCTATAATCAGATCTACTACGTCTACAGTGTGCTTCCAACTAGACTTCTCACTCGATTTGGTAGAAGAGAAGGGCTGATTGGTCCTTTCAAAACTTCATTGACTGTGGTTGAGTGCCATATCTTCAATAATGACATATGCTTCACTATAAGATTTATTCACCAAGGCTCCATTTGCAGCGACATCAATGGACATACATGTGTTGTAGAATAACCCGTTATAAAATTTTTGAAGTAGAAACCAGTTGGTCAAACCTTGGTGAGGTCAAAGGTGTTGCAGATCCTTAAATCTCTCCCCACTTTCATAAAGTGTCTCACCTTCTTGTTGGTTAAAGTTGATAATTTGGTTCCTCAGCTGGACTGTCTTGCTAGGAGGGAAGTACTTAGTAAGAAAGGAATTTAGCAACTCATCCCAGCTCTTGATGGAATGCTTGGGCAATAAAGAGAGCCATGCCTTGGCATGGTCTTGTAAAGTGAACCAAAATAAGAGTAGGCGTACTCCTTCAGCTGGAACACCATTGATTTTAAAGGTGTTCATGTACTAAAGAAACCCCTCTATGTGAAGATTTGGATCTTCCATTGGAGTTCCTCTGAAGAGGTTTTGTTGGATCATTTGCATGATAGTAGGGGTGATGGAGAAGTTATTGGCTTCTATGGCAGGATGATCTATGGTTCCACAAATGTTGATGGCAGATGGCACAGTGAAATCTTTTAACAGATGATTGTCCTGCATCTCCAATTCTTGAAGAGGATCGGGTGAAGGCAGTGGTGAAGGAAAACAATGCAGTGACGAAAGCTGCGATCCCTCCAAATTTGAAGAGTTATCACTCCTCCTTGCTCTCTTACGGCTACTAAAGATTTGCTCTATTTTCGAGTCTAGGAAGATTGATGTATGTAGACCCCTCTTAGAATGACGCATGCAACCTAAAAAGCAAGAACTGAGTGGGAATCCCAAAAGCAAAGAGGTGCCATGATATGGGGTACGGAAATGATGACTTCGTCTCAAGTACTTTTTAACACTTTTACTCTAACTAAAATTACCATAGCTCCCCAACAATGGCACCAAAAACTTGTTGGAGTTTTAAATGAAAGTCTCAACTCATCATCACCCACAAGTGTATGGGGTCAATTATAGTCGAGTGTCGAACACAAGGATCTAGGTTAGCTAGGCACAAAATCCTTAACTTTCATTAATCTAAGTCAAATTACAAAGGTTCAGTTTGATTATAGATAGCTAAAGGACGATTAACAACAAAAGAGCTTAAGTTAAAGGTTGGATTCAGAATTTTAGAGGCTTGGACATTGGATTTCACAACCACACCATTACATCATATGTAACTATGAAGTTAAAGCATGCCATCAATTCACAAGGAGGTTGTCATCATCATTCACCTCCCGATGACATGAGATGGTTCTCAAATTTGCATAACACTCCTGTGTCTATGATTAGTTTTAAACACAACCATAAACCCTCAACATTCTCTAGCCACTCACGTGGTCAAGAGAACATTGACATGGATCCTACTCCCTACTCCCTCATACATTCTCCTAAAACACAAAGAAGCATAAAACATGTACAAAAGGTATCCAACCAAGCATACAAGCTAATAAACACTGTAGGCATCCATGGTGAAGAAAATTAACTAGCATTCAATATAAATTCCAAGCTCACATGAGAAACAACATGGGATTTACCCTCCCATGCCCAAGAAGAAGGTTCTACTCGCACATAATGGAGAAACACAAGCACACAATAGAATTTTTAGAGTTTTGCATAGCTAAGAGAAGCAAAAGTTAAAGGAACCAAATGTGTCATCAAGGGGGATTAGAGCTACATATAGATGATGAGATTCCACCCTTGGAGCTGCTTCAACTTAGACAATCCTCCCTCCCAAGAAGCTTGAATGAGAAGAAAAGCTCTGCTGCACCTTTTGAAGAAGAAATGGTGAAGAATGGAGGTTCTTTGTAAGGAGGTGGGATCACCCCCTTACTAAAAATTTGAAGAATAAAACATCCATTCCAAACACACTCGAAAGTATGCTAGAATAGGTGCAACATTTTCAAACTTCAATAAATGGTATTCAAAACAACCAAAGTATAGCAACAAAATAAAAATAATGATTATATTCAATTTCCACAAAAGATTACAAAAGCACATCATAATATCCCATAAGGTTTTACATGTATGATACAACCTAAGGATCTAAGTAGAGGGAAATATAAATCATACCAAGATTGTCTCCAAGCTTTAACTCCATAAGCTAATTCGAAGTCTTCATGCCATATCATTCAAGTCCTTCACCTAGGGTTGGAAGCATACCCCAACAAGAAGAGAAAATAGATGACATCAACAAAGGCTGGTATGTGCATACTAAATAGGAAATTGAGAAATATATAGAATAAAGGACATCAAATATAAAAGGCTTTCCATAGAAAGGATAAGGACCACTAAATGGGTATCAAGAGAAAAGGAATTGAAATCATATGATAACAAAAGAATACTTACCAGTAATAAAACATAAAGATTGTGCCACAAAAGCACATGTAAAGAATTAGGGCACACACCCCATATCATCAACCTGCATGCATGTGAGATAAACAAAGCCCTAGAACAATATAAACACAAAGGTGGCCAAGTCTCATAAACTGGAAACCTGATAGAGAAAGGAATACTTCCAATCTCCCAAATATATAAAACATGGGCTAAAAATCACACATCTTTCCCTGGGTATGAGGTTCCTTTCCATCCCAAAAGAGCAGGAAATATCACATCTGCTCGGCAGGAAATAACACATCTTCCATAAAAACCAATGCAATTACACTACTCTAGTGCTACTGAATCATATAGCATGTTAAATGTATAGGCAAGTAGAAAGTATAGTCAGAATATATAAACTAGTCACCACATAAGTGACCAACATATACATCCACCTCATAAGTGGGCAAAAGACATCACATGCCATCTTTTAGAGTTCCATCATGAACAAAGCGTAAGATAAGAGTTCAAAAGAATATCCATGATCAAATGATCAATATCAAATAAGGAAGTTCACATGAACCATGATTTTCAAAATAAAAGACATTGTATATAGGCTAATGTCCATAGGACAAAGAGAATGAATAAGCATAGGTGAATTGCTCAACATAGAAGAATAGGGGATGCATCATACCTCAACTTTAGAGTCTAAATAGTCCAATTCAAGCCTAGGACTATAAAGAACCTCTAGGGAAGGTGGAAAGGTCCAATAAGTAAGGTTCCCAAACTTAGAGAGGCTGGTTTCTCCAACAAAGCTCCTATCTCGAGAAAAAAGAACTTTAGAGGTGAAAACCCCTAACAAAAGAACATGGAGATGAGGTGTTTATGGGTTCTAGGAGGGGTTTCACCATGGAAGACCATGGTTCTGACCTGGAGGAAGGTGGAAGGAAGACTAACAACATGAAAATAGGTAACGAAAGGAGGATACTCACTAGTTTTGGTCAAAATCACCAAGGAGGAGCTTAAGAAATTCTAAATAGAGAAATTTGGAACCCTAGGAGTCTTCTTCACCAAGGTAGGCACCTTCTTTTACCTTGGGACAGAACCTTCATGGAAAAATAGAGTAGGAATGATGCTCTAAGTTAGAGGAAATAAAGGAGAGCAAGAGTTTTTGAATTGGGATTTGGGAAGGGGTCGATATGGCTATATAAAAAAGAGGTCAAGTATGAGGTGTCTATGAGACTTTCCATGTGTCATCTATAAGGGTGTCCAAGGACATGCAAGACTTTATGGATAAGGAATAAGTCAAGCACAAGGTGTCAAGTTACTTTCCATGTGTCCAATGATAAGGGTGCCTATGGACATGTAAACCTTTATGGATAAGGAAGAAGTCAAGCATGAGGTGTCCATGGAGCTTTCCATGCATCCTTAGCCTAGGGATTTCATGGCCATGCAAGAGGACAACTCATACAGTCTTCTTGAATATAAAATGTCAGTTTATGGACACTTATAGGCCATCCCATCTGACCTCCAATCAAATAAATAACCCCATTGGTTGATAGCTTCTAAAGATAAGCTCATTTATAAAGAGAGTAATCCCTAAAATGCCCTTGGAAAGAAACACCTTCAAACCGAGGTGCAACTAGGAGCCCTATGGTTCGAAAACTTGAGAATGGTAAGAGAATATATAAGGATTATAATGCATGTGTCAATTTTCAAAGAAAACCTCCCAATTGGGTAAATTGTAGAAAAGTCCATAATGTACCTAAAATTGCATAACTTGCACAAACAACATCCAAATTGGACCAATCTTCATCCACAAGTTATCTTTGATGTGTTGAATATGAATTTTCCATTATTTCCATATTTTGAAGTTATATATATATATATAATCACATAATTCATTACTTATTCCTTTTACTCGTTTTCTCTCTCCTAACCTTATCCTAATATTTCAAGTTTGTCCAAATTTGAAGAAATTTTACATGTAGGATAATTTTGATATGTAGATTTCAAATTTGAAGTTTGTTTCCACTTTTGAGACTTCTTTTTTATGAGATATGTCAAATGGCCCATTAACGACCCATTATCTAAATTATTCATCTAATTAAGTTTCTTATCTTCATATTACCACCAAAATGAGTTATGTGGAATATTTTTATGTATCCATTATAAACCTAAGATTAATGTTAGAACATTAGGTTACATTAAGGTGATCTATACATGCATTATCTCATTGGGTTTATACTAAACATCTATTTAGGTCTAACCTTCAACCTTGTTTGGCTAAGTCCAAACTGTCAACTTCCAGGGTAGGGTTCAAGATCTAGTATGTTACAACACACCACCCCTTTAAAGGGATTTCGTCCTCAAAATCAAAACATCCACATATAAGAAAACAACTTATTCACCACACCTTGAAGGATTCATCTTATTAAGTAAAAACTATTCTTTAGGTATAAAAGGTTCAACTACACTTCCTTACATCCAACTACATAAGCATAATGCAAAAAAAAAAAGAAATATAACTTGCAAAGACTAACTATGAACTATGGGTTAACTTGCTCTTGTCTATCATAAAACAAGTCTTTACACCTTGGAGACTAGTTCAACATATTAGGGTCCATAAAAATAAATCATATAGATGTATAAGGCTACTATTGCCTAAAAGCATGCTATTTTGAACAATTCATATCATCTCAGGCCAGGACGATATCATATGGATTCGGAAGTCCTCGTAAACCAAGCTAGTGGTGCAAAGGAAAATATTGCCAGCCCCCGAACCCTGATCCTTTCTAGACACCTTTGCTTTCAACTTCATGTCTTAGTAGATGCCTAAAGGCCAAGCTAAACAACCTCAAGTTACTATGGTTACTTATGCATCTTTTAGTTGTAACTATTTTAGGGATCTATTCATCAGTATTCTAATGTGAAATTATAGGATCCTAAATAAACCCTTCATCATCTATTGATCAACTCTAGGGAAAACATGTCACTTAAAGGTAAGGCAAGTATTCTAACTAGGGAGACAAAATTGAAATAGTTAGATTCCGACTACCATGGGCTCTGATACCACAATGTAAGGAGGCAGGATCACTCCCTTACTAAAAATTTGAAGAATAAAACATCTATTCTAAATACACTCAAAGGTATGCTATAATAGGTATAAAATTTTCAAACATCAATAAATGGTATTCAAAACAACCAAAGTATAGCATCATAATAAAAATAATGACTATATTCAATTTTCACAAAAGATTACAAAAGTACATTATAATATCCCTTAAGGGTTTACATGTATGGTACAACATAATGATCTAAGTAGAGGGAAATATAAACCATATCAAGATTGTCTCCAAGCTTTAACTCCTTCAGATAATTTGAAGTCTTCATGCCATATCATCCAAGTCCTTCACCTAGGGTTGGAAGCATACCCCAGCAAGAAGAGAAAATCGACAACATCAACAAAGGATGGTATGTGCATACTAAATAGGAAATTAAGCAATATATGGAATAAAGGACATCAAATTTAAAAGGCTTCCCATAGAAAGGATATGGACCACCCAAATGGGTATCAAGAGAAAAGGAATTGAAATCATATGATAACAAAAGAATACTTGCCTTTAATAAAACATAAAGATTGTGCCACACAAGAAAATGTTAAGAATTAGGGAACACACCCCATCTCACGAACCTGCTTGCATGTGAGATAAACATAGCCCTAGTACAATATAAACACAAAGGCGACCAAGTCTCATAAACTTGAAACCTGATAGAGAAAGTAATATTTCCAATCTCCCAAATATATAAAACATGGGCAAAGAATCACACATCTTTCCCTGGGTATGAGGTTCCTTTCCATCCTAAAAGAGCAGGAAATATCACATCTGCTCGGCAGGAAATAACACATATGCCATAAAACCAATGCAATTACTGTAACATCCCTAACCTGGGTTATGTGTTAACCCTAGATGTTTTGCTTAATAAGGTTGATTAGATTCTTAATATTATATTGGGAAAAGTAATTAGGGCTCATGAGAAACTTATGTTTCAATTTTGGTCCTGTTTGAACAATGTTGAATCAATGTTTTGTTTGTTTTGGACTAAAATGCAAATTACCCAAGTTGAGGGGTTTATGTGCAAATTGTGCATGATAATATGTTCCTCATGTGTTGAAGCATCATGAGAGTGAATATGATGTTGAGGTATGGCTTATGGAAGCCTGAATACCAAGAAAGAGCTGATAAAGCAATGTTGTGCATTAAAACCTAATTTTGGTGTAATGTGCAATTTACCCAAAACCTAGGGTTTGATATGAAAATTACCACTTCAATAAAGTCCCTAATGTTTCTTGGAATCATGTAGAGCAAATAAAATGAGAGTTACTTCTCATTTGAATTAAGATGGAGGAGAGAGAATCTTGATATTAAAATAATCAAGATTTAATCCTAAGTGAAACCCTAATCCAATTTAGGGCAAAAATGAATGTATTAATTAAAGGGCCTTCAACCAAAATGTTATTGGTTGATTTAATAAAGATGGACGTTATTTTGCCAAGATAAGGAACGAAAATATCTAAAGGAGGTGAAACTCCACTCACCTTATTATAAAGGAAAGTAATTTCCACTCACATATGGGATATTAATATAATAAGCATTAAGGTGCTTATTTTCTTTTCCCTTAATTCATGGATAATCGAAGGGAGTTCAGTGGGGATAGGATGCCCTTGCATGCAAGAAACCAAGGGGGAAGTGGTGACAATAATTTTGGAATTAAAATACTTTTATAAAGTATCTTCTCTCTCCTCAATTTTCTTATAAAAGTACCTTTTCCAAGCCAAATGAAAGGCTTTTACGACCCCACTTCTTCTCCTTGCTTGCAAAACCGACCAAGAAGGCTAAGGACAGCAGGGAGCACGTCCCCAACCTGTTGGTAAGCCTTTGATCTTCGTCCTTCATGATTTCATGGTGAAAAACATAAAACAATGAGTAATTCCTTCATTTCTTCACTCAATCTTCAATTCTAGCCGATCATTTCACTCCAAATCTTGAAGTTGAGCCTTGGAATAGTTGGAGAAGCTTCATCCACCATTAGAGTCGTGTAGCTTGGAGCTTGGAGATCAGATTTGAGGCGGGGTTTATAACTCAAACCCTTAATCATTGATATTGCATCAATTCTCTATACTTTGTTGATTGTTTTCTTTAAATTGCTACACTCTTGTTTCTTTGCTGCAATTTCCATCAATAACGGTTGCTGTTATTGGTTTTTCGAAGGAAGGGGATGATGACATCATTCTAGATGCTTATCCAAAGAAAAGTACCAAGCCAAACGGTTTTAATAGCTACTCCAAATCGTTTTAATTTGATTGGTTATGCGGTTTCAGCAAACCGTTTAAGGGCAAACAGTTTGAAACCGTTTGGGAGAAAACGGTTTCAAAACCATTTGAGATGGTTGACCAAACGTTGACCGTTTGGGAATGTTGTTCCTAATTATGTAGGCTGATAACCCACCAAAGTTGAGGGATTAACTCCCAAGGAATCGAGAGTTCAAGGCTAATCAATTAGGCAATCGAATTGAATTAAGTGCAGATTTTCAATCTGATTAACTTGACCTTTTTCGGAAAACGGTTTCAAAACCATTTGAGATGGTTGAGCAAGCGTTGACCGTTTGGTATTACTGTTCCTAATTATGTTGGTTAATGACTCACCAAATATTAGGGATTAACTCCAAAGGAATCGTGAGTTGAAGGCTAATCAATTAAGAAAACCTAATTGAATTAAGTGCTGATTTTCAATCTGATTAACTTGACCTTTTTGGACAAACGGTTTCAAAACCGTTTGAGATGGTTGACCAAGCGTTGACTGTTTGGGATTACTGTTAATAATGATGTTGGTTAATGACTCACCAAATTATGGATTAATTCCAAACGAGTCATGAGTTGAAGGCTAATCAATTGGGCAAACCTTAATTGAAATAAGTGCTGAAATTCCAATGAGTTAATTAGAGATTTTGGGTTGATTAGCCCAAACGGTTTCAAGACCGTTTGGGAATCACCCAAACGGTCTCAAGACCGTTTGGGGGTCACCCCAAGACCGTTTGGAGGTCTGGGGTCAAGTATAGTTGACCAATTGAAGGTCTAAAGGTACCAAATCATATTGCAATTAAGTGCTGATTTGTTGATCAACTCGATAGACCAAACCTTAATGATTTTTCACTAGAATCCAAGGTTTGGATGAGCCAAACGGTCTCAAGACCATTTGGAACTCATCCAAACGTTCTCAAGACCGTTTGGTGATCAAACAAAACCGTTTGAAGGTCTAGGGTTGAGTATGGTTAGGTGTTTGAAGGTCTAAAGGTACCAAGCTGATATACAATGCAATGCTGATTTGGTGATCAATCCCATGATCCAAACCTTAATTGGATGGATTGGATTTGAGTGATATGATGGGCAAACGGTCTCAAGACCGTTTGGAGGTCATCCAAATGACCTCAATACCGTTTGGGGTCAGGTCATACCCAATTTGGATGATGGTTCAAAAGTTTCAAAGTAAACAATCTTGCATTGATGAGTGTTGTTGAATCATCGATTCTAAACCCTAATCCAATTGAATCAAACCCTAATTGATGACCAAGTGAGGGTCAAATGAGGGTCAAATCAGTTGAAGGTCGACCTACTAAACTCAATCGAAGTATGAGAAGAGGTCCAATTGATGATTGGTTCCATGATTTCAATGGTTGAAGATCCAATGCAATCAATTGAAACATAATTAGTAGCTTGATTGATGATCAACTTCAAAGCTCTAATTGGTGTTTATAAACCCTAATTCCATTGAGATCAGACCCTAATTGAAGTTCCAATTAAGGGATGAGTTCATGACTCAATTGATGATTGAGTTGATGATCCAATTGGTTGAGATTCCATAGATTGGAATTGAGTATTGTTAAAGTCTTGATTGTCTCTTTGGTCCATGTGGTTTTGAGAGGTTTGGACCAAACAGTTTGAGACCAAACGGTCTCAAACCGTTTGAGACTCATGCGGTTTCAAAGCTTTTTGCTTAAACGGTTTCAAACCGTTTGTGGTTCAATTTGGTTAATTCAATTAGATACCTTATGTAATGGAGGTCGAATGTGATTGAATCTTTGAGAATTAAGATGATGAATGTTCTATTGATCCAATAATGATTAGTAATGATAATCAATGAAGGTACAAATGGTTGAAACCCTAATAGTACCTAAGTAATTAAGTGCCAATTAAGGGATGAATCCCTAATTGCTTATAGGATCAATGACTTGGTACACTATGTTAATCATAGTTGTATATACTCGAATGAAGGGTTGATATGACCTAATCAAGTTGAGAAGTTGATAGTATGAATTCATACATGAATAAGATTCATGTGATGATTAAGGGTTATGATCCTTAAACAAAGAGATCATGAAACCCTAAACATGAACATAAACCCTAATTGACAGGGTTATTGAACTCAAACCTTAATTGAAGGTGTATCCATGTAAAGCCCTAATTGAGGGTGATTCTATGAGAAACCCTAATGGGGATTGAGTAGTAAACCCTAATTATGGGTAATGTAATATGAAACCCTAATGAAGGGTGGTGCTATATGCAATCCCTATTCTAATGAAGGGAAATTGTATGTGAAACCATAATTCCCTAATAAGAGAATAGAATTCATTCTTGAATATGATTCAAGAGGTGAACTCCTGTAGCACGACCGTGTTAGGTAGCACGGCCGTGGTATTTTCACTTTGCACAACCGTGCAAGGTAGCACGACCATGGTGGCTTCCCTTAGCACGGCCGTTTTTGGTTGCACGGCCATGGTACTCTATGTTTGACTTAGAGTTTGTTTTGAATAGGACCTAACATGGTCTTTATATTAATTCCTGACTTATGTATGAATCCATAGTATTGGCAATAGTTGTATATTCCAAGTAAGTGACAATTGATCACTACTTTACATGATGAATGTGATAAACTGGTGCATAAAGTATTAGAATGGGTAATACCCTAATACAATCTAAGTATGTGAACTTAAGAAAGTTAATGGTGTTGAGGGAAGTGAGACATCAAGATATGATAGATATCATAACCAACACCCCTAATACTGGTATACCTTGTTGTGATATAAGTCCAATATGATTGGATGAATGATACATGAGATGTGTGATGGAAATCCTAATCCTGGTAAAGGATTAAGGGTAATACCCTTGAATTATTAATACATTGTTTTTGCATGATGTTGATAGATAATTGATGTGCTGCTATCATATGTGCTAACCATGCAGGTATCATGAGATGATGGGCTTAGCCAGGTATGCGCTGTGATATGTTATTAATTTGAATTTGTTTATTGGGCCTTGTGTGCCATAATATATCTTGTTGTCTGATAAGAGGTAGCAAGAGAGTTAATAGGCATCAAGTATCATACTTACCTTGGTCAAATGACCTAAAGGTGTTAGTTACCTAAGGAAGTGGTAACAATGCTCAGGTGATGAGCTAAGGGTTTAAAAACCCAGAATCACATGGTTAGGGTATTGAAATTGTGAAAGGATGATAATTTCTAGTGGCGAATTGAGGGATTAAGATCCCAACACTTTATGAAAAGAATATGGCTACGGGCCATGACTCCACAATGATAATACCAGGCTTTAGATATATGATCTAATCCTGAAGAGAGTTAAAGCAGTGGTAATGATTATGTAGTTTGAATAGATGTTATACATGTTCTTTATATTCCTTAAAGGATAAATGACATGTTGATTCTATCAAGTTATAGTTGCAATGCTTCTGATATAGAATAATGTTCTAATCTGTTAGACATTAAAATATCTGCTGCTATACAAATATGATTCTTCCATTCATATTTATCTTCTTAAGTTGCAATAACAATGTTACTGGCGGAGAGTTATAACTCTCGCTGGGGCAATTTTTATAATTGTCTCACCCCCGTGGGAACCACATTTTAGGTGGACGCAGACGAGGAGATAGGAATCCTTCAATAGGTGAAGGACAACAATAGCAGCAGCAGAGACACCAGTGAAGTCTCAGGTGGAGACACTGACTGTTATGCCTTGTATAGATGTAAATAGAGTCCTATGTGTCGTCTCTGTACTCTCAGGTCCTCGGAGTAGTAGTTAGTGCTTTCGAGATTTTGGCTTAGAGCCTCGAGATTTTATACTACCTGTGTTTAGCTTGATAGGACAGTTAATGCTTGTAATTCTCAAAAGGAGATGATACAAAATATGTACCTGTGAACAAGAATGTAATTATGTTACTTTGGTTCTATGTGAGAAAGTTTCCCTTCAATGGATATTTTGATAAAAAGGTTTTAATTTTTAGTGATTTTTGCTAATTCGCTGCTTGATGAACGCTTCCGCATTAGTTAATCTTGTTTTTGCAAGACGGTCATCACAATTACACTACTCTAGTGCTACTGAACCACATAGCATGTTAAATGTAGAGGCAAGTAGAAAGTATAGTCAGAATATATAAACTAGTCACCACATAAGTGACCAACATATACATCCACCTCATAAATGGGCAAAAGACATCATATGTCATCTTTTAGAGTTCCATCATGAACAAAGCATTAGATAAGAGTTAAAAAGAATATCCATGATCAAATGATCAATATGAAATAAGGTAGTTCAAATGAACCATGATTTTCAAAACAAAAGACATTGTATATAGGCTAATGTCCATAGGACAAAGAGAATGAATAAGCATAGGTGAATTTCGCAACATAGAAGAATAGGGGATACATCATACCTAAAATTTAGAGTCTAAATAGTCCAAGTCAATCCTAGACCTACAAAGAACCACTAGGAAAGGTGGACATGTCCAATAAGTAAGGTTCCCAAGCTTAGAGAGGCTGGTTTCTCCAACAAAGCTCCTATCTCGAGCAAAAACCACCTTCTCCACTTTAGAGGTGAACAACTCTAACAAAAGAACATGGAGATGAGGTGTTTATGGGTTCTAGGTGGGGTTTTACCATGGAAGGCCATGGTTCTAACCTGGAGGAAGGTGGAAGGAAAGACTAAAAACACAAAAATAGGGAAGGAACGGAGGATACTTACTAGTTTTGGTCAAAATCACCAAGGAGGAGCTTAAGAAATCCTAAATAGAGAAATTTGGAACCCTAGGAGCCTTCTTCACCAAGTTAGGCACCTCCTTTTACCTTGGGACATCACCTTCATGGAAAAATAGAGTAGGAATGGTGCTCTAAGCTAGAGGAAATAAAGGAGAGCAAGAGTTTTTGAATTGGGATTTGGGTAGGGGTAGATATGGCTATATAAAGAAAGAGGTCAAGTATGAGGTGTCTATGAGACTTTCTATGTGTCCTGTATAAGGGTGTCCATGGACATGCAAGACTTTATGGATAAGGAATAAGTCAAGCATGAGATGTCAAGTTACTTTCCATGTGTCCAATGCTAAGGGTACCTATGGACATGCAAACCTTTATGGATAAGGAAGATGTCAAGCATGAGGTGTCCATGGAGCTTTCCATGCGTCCTTAGCCTACGAATTTCATGGCCATGAAAGAGGAAAGCTCATAGAGGCTTCTTGAATATAAAATGTCGATTTATGGACACTTATAGGCCATCCCAACCGACCTCCAATCAAAGAAATAACCCCATTAGTTGATAGATTCTAAAGATAAGCTCATTTATAAAGAGAGTAATCCCTAAAATACCCTTGGAAAGAAACACCTTCAAACTAAGGTGCAACTAGGAGCCCTATGGTTCAAAAAATCGAGAATGGTAAGGGAATATATAAGGATTATAATGCATGTGCCAATTTGAAAAGAAAACCTCCCAATTGGGTAAATTGTAGAAAAGTCCATAATGTACCTAAAATTGCATAACTTGCACAAACAACATCCAAATTGGACCAAACTTCATCCACAAGTTATCTTTGATGTTTTGAATACGAATTTGCCATTATTTACATATTTGGAAGTTATATAATCACATAATTAATCACTTATGCCTTTTACTCATTTTCTCTCTCCTAATCTTATCCTAATATTCCAAGGTGGTCCAAATTTGATGAAATTTGACATGTAGGCTGATTTGGATATGTAGATTTCGAATTTGACTTGTTTTTATGAGATATGTCAAATGACCCATTAACGACCCATTATCTAAATTATTCATCCAATTAAGTTTCTTATCTTCATATTACCACCAAAATGAGTTATGTGGCATATTTTTATGTATCCATTATAAATATAAGATTAATGTTAGAACATTAGGTTACATTAAGGTGATCTGTACATGCATTATCTCATTGGGGTTATACTAAACATCTATTTAGGTCTAACCTTCAACCTTGTTTGGCTAAGTCCAAAATGTCAACTTCCAGGGTAGGGTTCGAGATCTAGTATGTTACATCACACCACCCCTTAAAAGGGATTTCATCCTCAAAATCAAAACATCCACATATAAGAAAACAAATTATTCACCACCCCTTGAAGGATTCAACTTATTAAGTCAAAAATATTCTTTAGGTACAAAAGGTTCAACTACACTTCCTTACATCCAACTACATAAGCATCATGCAAAAAAAAGAAATATAACTTACAAAGACTAACTATGAACTATGGGTTAACTTGATATTGTCTATCCTAAAATAAGTATTTACACCTTGGAGACTACTTCAACATATTAGGGTCCCTAAAGATAAATCATATAGATGTCTAAGGCTACTATTGCCTAAAAGCATGCTATTTTGAACAATTCATATCAGCTCAGGCCAGGCCGATATCATATGGATTCAGGAGTCCTCGTAAAGCAAGCTAGTGGTGTAGAAGAAAATCTTGCTAGCCCTTGAACCCTGATCCTTTCTAGACACCTTTTCTTTCAACTTCATGTCTTAGTAGCTTCCTAAAGGCCAAGCTAAACAACCTCAAGTTACTATGGTTACTTATGCATGTTTTAGTTGTAAGTATTTTAGGGATCTATTCATCATTATTCAAATGTGAAATTATAGGATCCTAAATCAACCCTTCATCAACTATTTATTAACTCTAGGGAAAACATGTCACTCAAAGGTAAGGCAAGTATTCTAACCAGGGAGACAAAATTGAAATAGTCACATTCCGACTACCATGGTCTCAGATACCATACTATAAGGAGGCAGGATCACTCCCTTACTAAAAGTTTGAAGAATAAAACATCCATTCCAAACACACTCAAAGGTATGTTAGAGTAGGTACAAAATTTTCAAACTTCAATAAATGGTATTCAAAACAACCAAAGTATAGAAGCAGAATAAAAATAATGACTATATTCAATTTTCACAAAAGATTACAAAAGTACATTATAATATCCCATAAGGGTTTACATGTATGATACAACATAAGGATCTAAGTAGAGGGAAATATAAACCATATCAAGATTGTCTCCAAGTTTTAACTCCTTAAGATAATTCGAAGTCTTCATGCCATATCATCCAAGTCCTTCACCTAGGGTTGGAAGCATACCCCAGTAAGAAGAGAAAATAGATGACATCAGCAAAGGCTGGTATGTGCATACTAAATAGGAAATTGAGCAATATATGGAATAAAGGACATCAAATATAAAAGGCTTCCCATAGAAAGGATAAGGACCACCCAAATAGGTATTAAGAGAAAAGGAATTGAAATCATATGATAAAAAAATAATAGTTTCCATTTATAAAACATAAATATTGTGCCACACAAGAACATGTAAAGAATTAGGGCACACACCCCATATCATCAACCTGCATGCATGTGAGATAAACATAGCCCTAGAATAATATAAACACAAAGGCAGCCAAGTCTCATTAACTTAAAACCTGATAGAGAAAGGAATACTTCCAATCTCCCAAATATATAAAACATGGGAAAAGAATCACACATCTTTCCCTGAGTATGAGGTTCCTTTCCATCCTAAAAGAGCAAGAAATATCACATCTGCTCGGCAGGAAATAACACATATGCCATAAAAACTAATGCAATTACTGTACTCTAGTGCTACTAAATCACATAGCATGAATTGTATTTGTTATATTAGATAAGACAAATCCGCGACCGCTAGGGTTCTCTCTGGAAACTGCTAGGGCGATCAGGCGGGCATATTCCAGAACCCTTAGAGGGGAGGGAAGCCTCCCCTCTCCTTCCTCCTCCGATACAGGATGCTGACGACAAACAACGGGAAGCTTGCGGGGGTGGCTCCATACTGAAGAAAACCTGGAGTCAGGTTCTAGGAGGATCAAACATCTTCAAAGAGCACAACTTCACACCGCCCGTCTGAAAGGATGGGAGGAGATTCGTGACAGTGGACGAAGGCACATACAAAACCATGAAAAAGGCATGGGAACATACCATGATTCTCTACGTCATGGGGAAAAGGCCTTACTACTATCATCTCTTGGCATGGATACATAGAGTCTAGAAACCCAAGGGGGGGGTTCGAACTGTTCTCCAAACCAAATAAGTTTTTTCTGCTCAGGTTTAACTCTGTGGATGATAAGAAAAAACATCATTGAAGGCGGACTGAGATGGTTTGATAGTAAATTAGTCATGGTAAAGGATTATAAAACTGGCAATGATCTTCAGAAGGACTTCTTTAGTACCATGCCGGTGTGGATCAATATGCCTAGCATGGGTAGGAACTGGTCTCCGAGAGCTATTGGCATTGTGGCGAGTGGTGTAGGGAAGCTATTGAAGATTGACTACAAATCTATAGGAGCAGAATCTCTAGGAGAAGCAAGGGAGTTGGTAGAGATTGACGTGGAAGAAGACCCTCTAGAGGAGATATGGGTTAATCTCTCTCGAAGAGAACCGGTCTTGGTTGCGATTCATTATGAACACCTACCCAAAAAATGCAAGGAGTACTTGGTTTTTGGTCATGATGAGAGTGACAGCCCTCTTAAGCATGTGGTAGAATCTATTCAGAAGGCAGCTCAAAATAATAATAAACAAGTCTGGAAGGAAGTCGTGAGGAAGGGGAAACCTTCGTAGTCTGAGAAGCAAAGTGATGACAAAGATAAAGTCATTTCAGTTGCTAACATATTTGAAAGTCTTCAAGACGAATCTACCAAAGACACTGAATATACTGTGAACGTTCATCAATCACAAATGGTTAATGTTAATCATGGTGGGAAGAGCTCTTCATCTGCTACTACTGTGGCTAATTCAGATGGTGCTGGTTACTTGAATCATAATGTTGGATTTGCTATGACTAGTTCTACAGATAGTACTGCTAGTGCTCAGACTGATAATCTAGTGATCAATGTGGAGGATGAGGGGCTGAGGCCTCTTGATGTGGAAGATAGCTCATTGATTCATGCTACTGCATGCTCTAAAGCTGCACTACACACCACCGTTAAAGGGAAACAAACTGCATCTGCTGTTGTTGGTTCATCCAAGACTCCTAAGTCTTCTAAAGGTGATGGGTCTCGCAAGACCCAATCAACCACTAGAGATCTTTAATGAATTTTCTCATGACCAATGTTTGTGGTTTTGGGAAACCACGTAAAAAGAGAGAGGTTAGGAGAACGATTACTGAGAACAAAGCTTCCATTTCTATTCTGACTGAATCTAAAATCAAAACTCATTTTTTGCACACATCTGATCGTATGTTCCCTTTGGGTTGGAAATGGATCTCCAATCATTCTTATGACCCTAATGGACATGTTTGTGTCGGGTGGAATCCTAAATGTTGGGATGTTCTAACTATAGATATGGATGACCAACAAATTTCTGTGAAATGTCTTAATAAAGGAGGTTTGGTTATTAATATCACTGTTGTCTATGCCCAAAATTCTGTTATTGAATGTTCTACTCAATGGAATACATTGGTGAGACTTGCTTCTTCTTTGGATGAGGCTTGGCTTATCATAGGTGATTTTAACAATATTAGAAAATTTGAGGAGAAAGCGGGTGGTTGTGAAGTTCCCTCTACCATTCTAAGCTCTTTTAATGTTGCTCTGGACAATGCAGACCTCACTGAGTTACCTACCACTGGGAAAGAAATATACACCTGGAACAACAAGCAAGGAGTTTCTAAAAGAATTGCATGCAAACTTGATCGAGCTTTTGTTAATGATGCTTGACTTTCTAAGTTTCCGGGTTCTAAAACCAAATTTATCACTTGCTCTTATTCTGACCATTGTGCTCTTAATGTCAATATGAGGAATATATATTATAAGAAAAAAACCCTTCAGATTTCTTAATTTCTGGATGGAGTGGGAAGGCTGTAGGGATGTCATCAATAAAGCATGGGATACTAATATTATGGGCAACCCTCTTTTTTGCTTTACTAAAAAACTCAATCTAGTCAAAGAAAAATTGAGATCATGGTCCAAACAATTTGTTAATCTGAAGAATCTCATCGCTAAGGAAAGATTTGAACTCAATGATATCTCCAGTGCCATCCGTAGATGTCCTTTAGATCATGAGCTTATTGATGCTGAGAAGGTTACACTCAAGAAACTTGATGATCTTATTAAAGCGGAAGAATTATATTTCTGGCAAAGAAGTAGAATGGAGTGACTTTCTAATGGAGATAGGAATACAAAGGTGTATCATACCATGGTTAAGTGTAGGGATGCCGTTAACTCTATCACTGAGCTCTTTGATGCACATGGTAATCTTCTTAAAGATGATGATGCTATTGCTAATGATACCACACATTTCTTCGAACATCTATATAACCATCATCAATCTTCTATTGGTTCTTGTTTACTTGAATGGTCTTCTATTGTCACTGTCGAAGACAATGACAAACTTTGCTCTATACCCGATCTCAAGGAAGTCCGTAATGATGTGTGGAGTATCAGTCTGAGTAAGAGTCCTGGCCCAAATGGCTTCAATGGTTTCTTTTATAGAGAGAATTGGAATCTCATATGTGATGATCTTCTTAAGGTTGTTCAATGGGTTTTCAATGGCGGCAACATAGTTCGATAGGTTAACCATGTTTTTCTCGCTCTTATTCCTAAGAAGGACATAATATCATCTCCTGCTAATTTCTGACCAATTTCTTGTTGTTCTATGCTATACAAAATCATCGCCAAGATCATCTATCAAAGGTTAGCCTAAATTCTACCTTTGATCATTTCACCTTACCAAGGTGCTTTTATTAAAGGCAGGAGCATAGAGGATTGTTCTCTTCTTGCAGCCGAGTTCACTTTAAAGTTTAATCAAAAATCTAGACCTCCATCGGCTTGCATCAAATTGGACATCACTAAAGCCTTTGACTCTGTATGATGGTCTTAACTTTGGGATTGTCTTACTAGACTTGGCTTATGTGATAAGCTTATTTCTATTATGAAACAATGCGTGGAAACCCCATCATTTTCTTTGTTATTGAGTGGGTCCTCAGTTGCATTCTTCAGGAGTTCTAATGGCCTTCGTCACGACGATCCTCTTTATCCCTTACTCTTCATCTTAGCTATGGAGGGACTCAGCAGAAGCATTGATGATGCACATAACAAAAGAGTGATAAGAAGTTTTCCTATTAACGAAATCAAAGCTCTTAGTCATCTTTTGTTCATAGATGATGTTCTTATCTTCACTGAAGGACGTTCTCACAGACTTACCAATTTGAAGAACCTTATGAATGAGTTTGGTGACACTTCTGGTATGAAATGCAACCTTAACAAGACACATCTCTTCCTTTCTACTTCTTGTCACAATAAAGATGCTCTACTCAATTGTATGGGCATCCAAAGGGGTACATGGCCGACCAAATACTTGGGGTTTCCTATGGCTGGTGAGAATCTTAGAAGGTGTCATTTTCATGAATGTCTAGATAAACTAAGGGATATGATTCAAAGATGGCCGGGTTCCAAAATTTCTATGGATGAACGTCTCATACTGATAAAACAGTGTGCTATGGGCTTGATTGGATATTGGATGAGAATGGGTGAAATCCCATCTTCTATTCTTAGACGTATGGAAATCCTAATGTCTGACTTCTTATGGGGTAGTTCCATACATCTGTCTAGCTGGTCTAAGATCGCTTTCCCCACTGACGAAGGGGGTCTCAGTCTTAAGAGGCTAGACGATCTAGCTGGCTTTCATACACTGCGTCACATCAAGAAGTTGCTACATTCAAATAGCATTTGGAGCAACTGGATGACCAGATGCTATGGAGCTGAATCTACTTCCTTCTCTGCTTCAGTTGCATCCACTAGTCGTAGACGTATGTCCTTCTTATGGTCTTCCTTTTCTAATGAAAATGACAGTATATTATGGGGAAATGTTCGACAAAAACTTTCTTGTGACAAAGCCTATGAAAATATATGGCTTCTCAAGTATTATCCCAGGTGGAGTCTCACTACCTTCAAGGCACTTAAGAATGTTCTTACTACATTTGAAAGAATCTGCTCATGGGATGGCTCGCCCATTCCAGTTTGTCTCCTAAGTCAACTGGGTACTGACTCAGTTTGTCATCTTTTTGATAGTTGCAAGTTCTGGAGATACATATGGGGTCGTGCTCGGCTTAAATTCAACATTAGATATTCCTATTCTCTACATACTTGCCTATTGAATCTTGGCCTAAGGTCTAGGCATACTAGAGTCATAGAGCTATGGGTGATTTCTGGCACTGTGCACCTTATTTGGGCTGAACGGAACAAAAGGCTACATAATGGAGGACCCGTAGACATTGTTGAAGTCTTCAATCATCTTGCTAAAGAGATTAAAATGTTGTATTTCAACTTTAATATGAGCATTGATTTACCTCCTTCTATTGCTAGGAATTGGGATCTCTTATAACCCTTCTCCTAGTATGATGCAAACCACACGTTGGGCGTGGCTTGTAAACTTTGTCCCCTTTGGGGTTTTTTGGAATATATTTACCTAAATTTTCCAAAAAAAAATCACATAGCATGTTAAATGTAGAGGCAAGTAGAAAGTATAGTTAGAATATTTAAACTAGTCACCACATAAGTGACCAACATATACGTCCACCTCATAAGTGGGCAAAAGACATCACATGTCATCTTTTAGAGTTCCATCATGAACAAAGCATAAGATAAGAGTTCAAAAGAGTATCCATGATCAAATGAATATCAAATAAGGTAGTTCACATGAAACATGATTTTCAAAAGAAAAGACATTATGTATAGGCTAATGTCCATAGGACAAAGAGATTGAATAAGCATAGGTGAATTGCTCAACATAGAAGAATAAGGGATACATCATACCTCAACTTCTGAGTCTAAACAATCCAAGTCAAGCCTAGGCCTCCAAAGAACCACTAGGGAATGTGGACAGGTCCAATAAGTAAGGTTCCCAATCTTAGAGAGGCTGGTTTCTCCAACAAAGCTCCTATCTCGAGCAAAAAACACCTTCTCCACTTTAGAGGTGAAAAACCCTAACAAAAGAACATGGAGATGAGGTTCTAGGTGGGGTTTCACCATAGAAGGCAATGGTTATGACCTGGAGGAAGGTGGAAGGAAGACTAACAAAATGAAAATAGGGAAGTAAAGGAGGATACTTACTAGTTTTGGTCAAAATCACCAAGGAGGAGCTTAAGAAATCCTAAATAGAGAAATTTGGAACCCTAGGAGCCTTCTTCACCAAGGTAGGCACCCCCTTTTACCTTGGGACACCACCTTCATGGAATAATAGAGTAGGAATGATGCTCTAAGATAGAGGAAATAAAGGAGAGCAAAAGTTTTTGAATTGGGAGTTGGGAAGGAGTAGATATGGCTATATACAAAAAGTGGTCAAGTATGAGGTGTCTATGAGACTTTTCATGTGTCATGTATATGGGTGTCTATGAGACTTTTCACGTGTCATGTATATGGGTGTCCTTGAACATGTAACCCTTTATGGATAAGGAAGAAGTCAAGCACGAGGTGTCAAGTTACTTTCCATGTGTCCAATGCTAAGGGTGCCTATGGACATGCAAACCTTTATGGATAAGGAAGACGTCAAGCATGAGGTGTCCATGGAGCTTTCCATGTGTCCTTAGCCTAGGGATTTCATGGAAATGCAAGAGGACAGCTCATAGAGGCTTCTTGAATATCAAATGTTAGTTTATGGACACTTATAGGCCATCCCAATCGACCTCCAATTAAAGAAATAACCCCATTGGTTGATAGCTTCTAAAGATAAGCTCATTTATAAAGAGAGTAGTCCCTAAATGCCCTTGGAAAGAAACACCTTCAAACCAAGGTGCACCTAGGAGCCCTATGGTTCAAAAACTTGAGAATGGTAAGGGAATATATAAGGATTATAATGCATGTGATAATTTGCAAAGAAAACATTCCAATTGGTCCAAAATTTAACTAAAATTGCATAACTTGAACAAACAACATCCAAATTGGATCACACTTCATCCACAAGTTATCTTTGATGTGTTGAATATGAATTTGCTATTATTTCCATATTTTGAAGTTATATAATCACATTATTCATTATGTATGCTATTTACTCATTTTCTCTTTCCTAAACTTATCCTAATATTTCAAGGTTGTCCAAATTAGATGAAATTTGACATGTAGGCTAATTTTGATATGTAAATTTTGAATTTGACGTTTGTTTCCACTTTTGAGACTTCTTTTTATGAGATATGTCATATGGCCCATTAACAACCCATTATCTAAATTATTCATCCAATTAAGTTTCTTATATTCATATTACCACCAAAATGAGTTATGTGACATATTTTATGTATCCATTATAAACCTAATATTAATGTTAGAACATTAGGTTACATTAAGGTGATATATACATGCATTAGATCATTAGGGTTATACTAAACATCTATTTAGGTCTAACCTTCAACCTTGTTTGACTAAGTCCAAAATGTCAACTTCCAGGGTAGGGTCCGAGATCTAGTATGTTACATTCTTTCTCAAGAAACCTCTTCTTCCACCCCAAAATCGCCCTGCTTTTGCTCTAGAAATTCTCTTGGACAAAAAGTTTTTCAAATGGAAAGTAATAACCACCCAAAATGGTAGGATTCACTTTTAAAATGAGGGGCGGTTGCAATTGAAATATGTAGAAAACTGATGAAGACACAACTTGTCTTTGTGGAGACATGTCGTGTGCCGTCATGGAATTAGCTATTGAACTGCATCCTCGTGATAAGTACACAACATGTTCAGGAGGAGACACACTGTGTCGCTATTACTGAAGTCATTCTGGGAGGATAACACATGTTGTGTACTATTAAACACACGACCGTGTGCATTGGCTGTAAGCTGAAGTCAGTCTTGGATCGTGAAAACACACATTGTCTTAATAAGGACACATCATGTTGTCTACTCTGCAGTTCAGGCATCGATGTCACTAGAGACTTACATGCTCGTGTGTTAAATAACACATGGCATGTTCTTTGTTATGTGAGTTTTTTTCTGGAAAGTTACACACTGTGTCTTATTAAAGACACGTCGTGTTCAATGTTGTATATTCAAGATGAACTCTGAATCTACTGCAATTCAAAGGGAGGTCCAACTGAGGTCGGATTTGGGTTGGACTATCTTCAATTTGTCATTTTCAACATGTTCCTATGATCAACATCATGAAACAAGTAAAATAACTAAAAGATGACAAGTTAAATATGATTAGAGGCTAAATAGGAGGCAAAATGAACTGAATTTGTGTGCGGATGTGCACAAAAAGTATATATGAAATGCACATATCAGATTCCCACACAAGATTTCCTTTGGGATGGAATCAATGATTTCATTGTTAGGTGAATACCTACTTTTCAAAAGTAGAAAGAGTAGAGATTTCATCAGTTTGTGACAACATGGCTTACATCAGTAAACAACAAAAGTTGTTGTCAATCCTCGAAGCTGTAATTTTCAACAATAGACAAATGTCATAGAAGCACCATCAGTTGATGGTGGCATGACTTTCATCAGTAGGCACCTATAATATTTCCATTGGTAGGCAATGTCTACTTTTTCATTAGTAGGTGGTTCAAAATTCGTATCGGTCTTTGGCCACTAGGAGTCTCCATCATTTTCAACCAATGGAAAGGAAGAGTAATGCAAATAGATGATGTATAAGATAGATGCAAACTGATGGAGGAAAAGACCAATGAAGACATTGATCGATAAAAATGCAAGCTCATCATAGGGCTCCCTATGCTATGTTGGAGTAGATACATTATGATAAAACTTGTAGTCAATAAAATCCATGAAAACCCTAATAAATTAACATAAAACCAAAAAAACCCAAAGGAACCTGATTTTATAGAAGAATGAGAATTATGAATGCTAAGCTAAAAATGCAACTAAAACTAGAATGAATATGCATTCATCACCCAACCATATCAACTCTATCTCCCAATGAACCTATACCCTTATGCATGTCCAAAGGCATCAATATGTTATCTTCCGTGCTATCCTTTACCTAAGAGTTTAGGAGTAGAACCTCACAAAAGAAAAATAAGTGGAAATTATCATTAATTTTGGTTGTGCATGTATAGTAAATTGAAAAATATTAAAAGGAAAAGGACAACTATTAAAGTAAAAAAGGACCCCATCAAAGAAAGAGAAAATAACTTATCCAAATGAATGTCAAAAGAAACCACTCTATAATATGATCTTTTAAATGTGAAGAAACATAGTCAAGTTTTTCTTACAATAAAGCAATTCACGTATATTATTATTCAAAATATATATCTAAAAGCACGTACATAAAACCAAATTGTTTCCAAGCCAACATAGCAGGACTAAGACCTTTATATCCAATATGAACATGGTAGGAGTACTAAGACCTCAAAGACTGATATAACATGACATGAGGACTAAAATCTTAGTGCCTAACATAATTATGGTTCAGTACTGGGCCCAAATCCCAAATTACACCATTACTTCTAGGTAACACTAGCAAAAAAATCAAATATGCATAATAGAGAAAAAGATAAAGGTTAGCCACAATCATCACAAAGAACTCAAATTAGGGTCACACCACAAAATGAATCAATGTTAGTGTTGGTAGTATAGATTGCGATCCAATCATAAGATGATTGGAATAAACCACTTTATAATTTATTTGATTATTAATAAATGCAATTAAATTTTATGTTTACAAAAATACGAGACAATGAATAATATAATGATGTATCAAGAATGTAGGACTCCATGTGATTTTGGGTTCAAGCCTGATCATAAGATCATGTGTTTTCTAAGGAGTATCCATTCTTGTCTAGGTCTCTCATTAGTTAGTATTGTGGTAATTAACACTTACATATTATAACAAGACTGGTACGTGTGCTGGCTAATGACTATGTCTCATAAGTCATGATGTTGGATATCAAGTTACTTGTTATAAACAAGTGTATCAACCATGCCAAATTAGAGTATGATACATATAGGCTAGAAACAACAATCATAATCATATTTTAATGTGACAATGATGATTTTGGTCCTTAGTTCTAAAGTCACTAGAATGATCACATGATGCCAGTGTACTTTAACATTTGCTCAATGTGACCTTAAATAAGGGTTGCCTCACAAGTAGTGTTGGGGTGAATTGTGACATAACTAGATTATTATGAGTGACATAGATGCAATTTGTCCCTCCCATCGGAGTGATATCCCAACTACTTAATGAGTGAGACTATAAA